>JAFIRS010003159.1:0-152727 GCA_018342105.1 Gonioctena quinquepunctata | reverse complement strand
AAAAAAAAGTTGAGAAAAAAAAGAAAACAATAAAATAAAAACTTACGTTTTTTAGATGTTTGGTAGATGCACAAAACACACACAAACTCGGAGAGCGGGAGCACTGAATAGAACGATGTTTACAGTTCAGAGGACAGATGAAGAATGAAGCTGACGGTGGGGATCGGTCACCCACATCAATTTCCTACTGCGCAATTCGAAAACTGCCAACTCGACAAAATTCTCAGAACTGGATGATGCAATCATTTGGCCGATCCCACACACGTCCCGCTTCCATGTCGCCGACAGTGCCTCAGCCAGTTCAGATACAAATAGTAATCGTTAGACTTATCCCACGGTTCGAGCGTGCAGCTGCATACTCTCTTATCTTGTTAATGTAAACAAACTCTTTCACAAAGGATGCCGCCGATATCTTATATCAGTTAATGTAAACAAAGGATGCCGCCAATATCCGGTCGCTTAAATAAACAACTAGAGGAAAGTGCTGACGTAGATAATATTCCTACAAAGACTTGTCGGTTGAGTCATGGCCGCATCATCACTGCTGACTCCTCCCACATTCCAAAATGGCCGCCGCCATTCACTGATCACGTGACACTTCTGTCATTCAGTCTTCCTCCCAACCAATGCCGTTGACGGATATTGGTTGACACCCCCATTTCAATATGCTGCTCGGCTATTGGATAGCGGCCGGCGGCTATCACCACTCCCACGACCTATCACAGCTCCCCCCACCTCCCACTCTCAATCACACACTCCCATACACAACATGGCTGCCACCATTCCGACCAATCACAGGCCACTCATCCCCCCCCTTTTTCCCTACCCACATACAACCACCACCCCCCCACCCCTCTCATAAAACCGCGGGAGTAACCGATGAGCGGAGAGGTGGGCTCAGACTGACATAGCCCTTCTACTTGCCATCCATTCGAATACAGAACGCAACTCCATTTGCAGAATAATTACCATACAATTTTTTATGTAGACTCAGATGATAAGGGTGAAACTTATATTCACACTTCTTTGTAAAATATCAATTTTCCCAGTGCTTAAGTGAGGACTTTCCTGTAACATCAAGAGAACTTGCAACTCATTTTCCTCATTGATTTGATTCGATCACCAACAGTTTCATTTTTGGTATGAGACACTCTAACAGAGTTCAATTATTTGGCTACAAATCTTGCAACTTTACAAAGTAGGGTTTGTTTAGTCCATTTCCAACAAAAAACTGTTGAATAAAAAACTGTAACTCAACTACAATTTTTTTTAAATACACTAAAAAGTAAGAAACAAGTAAGGTGGTGATTGCTATCAATAACCTATTGAGTAGACAATTATTTTGATTTTATATTTCACATTCATAACGTTATAATTCAATTCAAATGCCGTGATCGTGCGTATTTTTCATTCTTGATTGACGGCATCGCCGTTGTTTTCATTTGTCTATCAATGTCTATCAATAATGTTTGCTTCTTGTAGTTGACAACGCACAACCACGCCATTTGAATTTAATTATAACGTTAATAATGTGAAACCGCCAGAAGAATTCAATCAAACTAAATAAACAGGAATATCTAACATATCTAATAAAAAAAAATGTCCACTCAATAAGACATTGAAAGCAATCAACACCTAACTTGTTCCTTACTATTCAGCTTATTCAATTTTTTCCGGAGTCGGGTTACACTTTTTCAACTTTTTATTTTATTTTAAACTTTTTTGTTTTAATCTTTGATACGGCAAGACAACAAAAAGAAGAATGATATGATAGCGTGAGTAATAGATATTCAATAATTAACTAATCTAGACTTGGACATTCATGATAAAACAATTGTTCAGTATACGGAATAGTATAGTGTAAGCCCCCCTTCACCCTATTATTAGCTATATTATATATAAATATATGAAGACATGAAGATAAATAACTATGGATTAATTCAATGTGCATGAAGGACAGTAGAAAATGGATATATATTTTAAATCCGCCCAAATAAATTGCTATTACGTACACGACCGTCAACAACGTCTGCCCCCACGCGCCTGACCCGTTTGGGTAGCTATTTCAGTGGCATTCAATTTTATTAGAATAATTTTTTTACACTGAATTTGTACCTTATTGGAGTTATCAATGATATATGAGATTCTGAAATTGAGTATATCTGATAGAAACAGAAACACGAAACAGGTGGGGGGGTAGGTTGTTTCTACACGATTGATATTCAGAACTGCCGATAGAAAGCACTAATGGTATTCATAAACGCAAAAATATGGTATAAAACTGTTTTTCTGTCGCTTGGTATATTTTTTTTATTTAATATTGTATTTTATTTATATCATTATTAATTACTCAGAATTTTCTCTTCTTCCATTTGACATCCCACTTGGTACGATAGCACAAAAAAAAGTAGAGACTCCCACTTTTTTGTAACGTTTTATCCATCATATTGATTTTATTCGTATGGAATGTAGCTTATATTACTCGGACCATAATAGCCAATCGATTGATACCGCATTCATCAAAATCGGATGAGTAGTTTAGACGCTACGGTGAAACATTCGTGAAAACAAATATACAAAGGCTGCTAAAATAATTACCCTTCTTTTCCGGCTGTGCCTTAGTCGGGTAAGAATGCCATGCAATGATGGAGTTAAATATAGGGTTATTGCCATTTCGAAGAAATCGTAGTAGGCGATGGAACATCGACTCTCACTTTGCCTGCATCTCAAAAGATGCGCTGAGACCTGAAGAATCGAGTGGAACAAAGTTAGTTGAGTTATTTCGAATTATTGTGGAGTTATGAATTTTTCTGTGGGTCTATGTACGACGCTGTTTATGAAACACACATTGACAGAAGTCAAAAACGATTGCAAATGAGTCTAAGAAACTCAGGTGCGTTATATCGACAATTTGGTGGGAATCCCAAAATTTAACAAAAATGGAAGGTTGCCATTTGAAAAAGCAGTTGTGTATCTTATTTTGGGACATCCTTCATATAAATAAGAATATTTTTATAATTTGCCTCATCATCTGATCTTTCGTTGAAAAAATCAAGGCGACAGCTTAGATAAAAAAAGGAGTATGGAGCTTGCATGCACCTCTGGGTCACTATAATTTTTACAAAAATAGAATAAACCACTTTGGTGAGATTGAAATCTCCTGAACACACCAAAATATATTGTGTTTTCTTTATTTTTCGCAAATTCATCATTCGGGCAAAGCCTGCACTGGAATTCTGAAACTTGAGAAATCTCATCTCAAAGAACTTGTCTGACATAATACCATAAAAGCAGCAAACAATGAACTCCAGTTAAAGGATATTCCATCTGTGCTTCAGTACAGCCTATCCGTATATCATTGGTTAAAATCCTTACCTCAATAACGATATAATATTACGTGAATAGCACTGCGATTTACATATTATTAAATTATTATTGAGGTGAATATTCCATCCTATTTCAAACAAAGCTTCGAGATTATTGGGTATCAACCAATATCCAATGTATTCCTGAATAGGCCTGAACCTATGTTATGCTCATACTTGGGTTAATCTGAACTAGATGTGCTGTCTTAACGAGGTATTAGTGTTTTCCACGTTTGATTTCCAGTTCCCAGTGAGCAAATTTCTGTTTTACATTCCACGTGATCAATTTACTCATTGAGAAAGGAATACATAGAAACTTATTATTTTTTATTTGAATGTACTTATTTTCAGCTTTGAAATTTCCCCAAGAATTCACTTTTGCGAGAAGCGGAATATATCTTCCGTAGTCATGCACTGGGGACAAAGATTATTCTTCTTGATTTTCCAAAATCTTTTTTCATAAGTCTTGGCATCTTCAATTCTTCAGCAATTACGAGGTCAAAAATTGAATTAACAACAGGTGTATAATTTCTGAAGGCAAGACATAGGTTGGTTACAGTTTTTGTATGTACGTTCAAGTGGTGTTTCATCAAGTTTTCTTGAATTTATTAAGTGTTCTCGGAATTTTTCATCATTAATCAACATATTTCATCAAGTCTTCGGCTTGCGTGAAACCATAAATGTACGAGTTTTCACGAATAAGAATTGATTATAAAGTGACATTTTCTGACGGAATTAAAAAAATTTAATTTTTTTAACCCGGGTTTTTTGAATAATATTCAGAATATTGAGAGTATATGAGTAATCATTGAAGTACATGTACGGTCAAACGTATCCCAGACAACTTTGTTTGTTTTAATGCCAAACCGACAAGTATTTTTCCTCAACTGGCAAAATTACCAATAGAGCGCAATCAGGCGATAAGACCATTTTTCAAAACTGAAGTAGATTTTTCCGGACCATTTTTTCACATTAAGGATAGAATAACTTGTAATAGAGAAATAGTAAATTTTTTTTTTTTTTTTTTTAATGGCTTCGACATTTCGTCATTCGGCCAGTCACAAGTTGAGTATTTTTTTTTTATGTATCAAAGTGTTCTGGGTAGGCCTTGTTACTAACTCCATACGCCACCTAGGAGCAGCACTGTTAATTTGAACGCAACAGCGAATCGTCGAGGACCATCCTCGGCCCGGCTACGAAATTTAACATTTAATTCTCTCAAATTAAATAGAAAAATTTCTGCCCTGGCCGAGAATCGAACTCACGACCTTTCGATCATGAGTCGGACGCTAACCCACCGCGCCAATCCCCCCATAGTAAAATGTTATTTACGATATTTATTCGCCTAGCAACACGGGCAGTGCACTTCGAACTGTGTGTTTCTCGAATGCACTGGAATGCATCATTTCTAGAGGTGGAATTCGCAACACACTTCTTCACACTTCTTTCCGATAACTGTACTAATTTTCGCGGAGTCAATAACGAACTGAAAGAAAATTCAGATTTCTTGATTAAAAACTAAAACACTATCTGACTCAAAACTCTATTGAAACGCACCATAACACTATAACAATAATTTTTTTTATTGGTGCCCCTTTTTACCCATTTAAAGCACGCCTCAGCGTGTTTAAATCGAATTTTAAAAAACGCGCGTTTTTTAAAGGTAACCATGACAACATCAACAAATCGCGAAACGTGAAGTCTAAATGACAAATTTTTGATTATTGATCTGACAGGAGTACCTTGTAACGTCAAAATATTACTAACAATTCGTTCATTTATATGTGCTCCTCCATCCATTTGATGAACTTTTCATATTCTTTTTTATATATATCACTGGATTTTTGCGGTATTAACCGCGATTCTGCCTCACTATTCAAAAAATCGATATTAGAATAATTCATTTCTGAGCTCTGGTGACAACAAATATTGATCTTTGGTAACAAATTGCAAATGAATGTTTTTCTCATTTCCATGACAACGAAAGGTATACTGATGTCACATCACGAATTCAACCTTCTTGCATTATTAGTTCTTATTTCTATTATTTGTAGTAATAATACCAGTATATATGATTTCAAAGTTCACCAATAAAAAAAAATAACGTAAAGTATTCGTGGATAACTGGTCTTAAAAACACTTGCTCTATTTCGAGCACTCCGGCTGCGCCGTCGTGCTCGAAAAATCGCGCGTGTTTTAAAGCCCTTTTTATCCACTTATACTTTAATATACTATTACTTGTTTACAACAAGTCACTGCACTAAATAGACTTCACCTTGGACTATTTTGTTTCTCTGCAAAATATGCACAAGAATAACTGTCGCGTCCGTGATCGACATAACTTATATATTGAAAACATTGCCCTAGAGTTTTCTAGGTAATTACCGGAACCGTCTCTGTTTTCACCTATATTTCGATGAACGCTCGTGATGACGTCATCGGAAAGTCCTGATGGCTCGCATAGTCTGGAACGTGCGAGAACAGGGCAGACTTACTAATTTTTTAACATTCTCCCCCCCCCCCCTCTAATTTTGATGGTCTCGTTCAAAAGTCATTGCATGATAGGGCTTTAGTATTTTGAGGTAAACAACCTTCATTTCAGTCCTGGAACTGCACTGGATTCTGTAAACCACGTCGTTGATCCTCGTGCAGTCCTTCCCAGAATGGTGTTAGTTTTGGGGATATACATTTTTTCGGTCGTTGGTTGTGTAGCCAAACTTCATTTGGATTCTCCTGGATTGGCTCTGGAATCATAACAAGCTTTTATCTTGTCACTAGCGAGTATCAACCTCTTCCGAGCAGTTACGTGGATTTTCAACAGCTGTTCTTCAGTTCATCTGCATAGTCGTGTACTCCCACCTCATAGGTGCCTGGTGATCTTAACACCAAATCACAAGGCAATCAAAGTTTGCTTCCGAGAATAATGCTAGCCAGGGTAAGCTCGGTTGCGTCGTGGACGGCTGTTCTGTGTGTCATCTGAAATAGAGAAAGGTGTCTGTCCCAGTTCTTTTGATGTTTTTCCACTACCTTGGAAAGATACTCTTCCACAGTTCGGTTCAATATCTTTCAACTATTCCATCAGACTGGCGAGAGAGCGCCGTGGTTCAGGTCTTGTTTTGTGGGACATGTCTGCATATGCAGACCACATGATGTTTTTATGGATTTGGTAACATATAAACCCAACATATTGAGAAATAAACATTAATTGATATTGAACTGAAATATGTACATGACACTATGAACAAATGGAACATCTGATTATTATTATTAGAATGAAACTGTTCAAATCACTGTCCAATAGAAAGAGACGGTTTTCTGCTTCAACCCTTACATCGTCAAGAGGTCTGTCCCCTTTTGCCATTCAGCGAACATTGCCTGTATCTTATAAAATAACTTTTTCTTAAATAATCTCAAGGTGGATGGATTTTCTTCGGCAGATTTTTCTTCTTGTGACTGTAGAGATGCGTGATACGTTTTTCGTCTTGCTCACATCGGGACAATTTATTGCTTCCCGGGTTACTAGCATTCTCCCATCTTTCAGCAGGAGTGCGTGAGATACTTTTCATTATATATTATCTGAAAGTAAGTGACTTCATCTAAGAGTTATTCATCTTCCTTCATAGTAGGAAACTATTCACAAATGTTATGTCCAGTAAATGTGAGAAATTTTTTTTGTAACATTTTACTGACTTTCTAGGACAGCTATAGTTCGAGGTAAGCTGGTCACATCTATCGACCGCAGAAATATTGAGATTGTATTGATGTTAGTTTTTTTCTTCAGCATAAAAACTTCCCAAGAGGTTATTTTGAATGATGCAAGATAGCGACTTAATATTATTTTACATTCGCAGATAATTCTATATCTGACCCAATGAACCCTGTTCATATCCTCAAACGAATATTCATTATTTCAATAAATTCCATCTATGAACGTTTCCAGTTCAAAAATGGCAGACAATACACTTTTTTCCTGAGGAGTATGTTTTATCATATCTGAATTTTGTAATAGGAAGATAACGAGTATAACATTCCAGACGTGAGTACGTACTGTGAAAATATTTTCGGATATACGAATCTGAAGGGGTTGAATCGATCTCCTGTATTCTTGAAGAACTCCTACTGAAAACTAGTGACAGTATTTTGTCAATTCAAAAAGTATACATTATGCCAACGAGCATTTTTTTTTTGGTAGGTGGAGGAACTCCATTACGGACGAAGTGTGGGACGTCCTGGCACAGGTTCAACCACTGAAACCTCTACCCTGTAGGCTCGTCAGGCTGTGGCCTCCGACAACACTTGAGCCCTCTAGCCCATTGTATCTTACCTGGTATGATTTTTTTTCACCATGTCCTATCTATGGTTCCCGATTAAGTACCGCTTCGAGTTCCCTCCTAGCGACTGCATATAGGGGTTGGTTTGACCCTATGATTCCCCCAGCTTAGGGCTGAGGCTTATCACTCCGAAATTTCGTCCTGTTTCTTGGAGGCTCCATTGCGGCACCGTTTGTTTTAAGACCCCGGTATAGATCCGTCGCCACGGCGCTAACAGCTTGGATTCGGGTCTGTTCGCCAGAGCCTCATTAGTCAAGTCGCGGCCGCCACCCTATACGAATTTCCACTAGCCGTAACATTCGCTTCGCGGCCGCGACCTGTCCACCCCATACCACATGAAGGTGAGGTTGGACTTAAAGGAGCGCCAACGAGCATTAGAACAGGAAGAACTAACGTCATTCTGACTTTCGAATAGGTCAGCTCTGAATTTGGGGAAGTTAAGTTTTATGTCATAAAACATTCGACATAAGTCTACGGTTCTTTATTTTTGGCAGACTGATCAGTTTGGGAGGAGTTGGAGTTGGAAATAATTTGGCAGTCGAAAATTATGATATCAGGTAGCTTCGCCTACTAGGTCAAAGGTATAAATGAGTAGAATTGCATTATAATAAGGCTCGGTATTTTCACCCCCGGTTATACTGGAAGTAAATTAACCAATGGCTAGTGCTTTTGTTTGACATTTATTGATAAAGCAAAAGCACATTCCAACCATTGGTTAATTCATTCCTAGTATAGCCGGAGGTGAAAATACTGGGCCTAAGGGTCCTTTTATTCGATCCATCATCTGAAATCAACTACGAGAAATATGAAAAAATGAAATATGGGATATTTCTCGAAGGTCAGGCATCTTTTTCAACAGGAATTCGAAAAAAAAGTTCTTCTACCAAAAAGGACCCCAGATAATATACAGCATCCATTATACTTCACCTTCTCGAATTCCACGTCAAATTTCTCTCGAATCTGAGAAAGAATGCAGAAATCCTAGAAGAATATGTAAGAATATGGGTTATTTCCCTAGATCTAGATGAATTATTTTGAAATTACAAGATCCATTCTGGTAATGTTTGGTTACCGAGATAATTGATTGGCTGAATTCTCGGTAATGGGGTGAAAGTTTTAATTCTAATGTATATCTCGATTGAATGGATTAGTCAGAGGTTGATTATGATACTGTTGGATATGATTGCTGATAAGTGTATGGATTCAGTTCATTGAACTCATCGCTAATTGATATAATGAAATAAGATTGATTTGAACATTTACTGATAGTAGGATCTCCGATATTTTAATTAAAAAAAATGTTAAGTTGTTTGGGCATTGTTACAGGGTTCTTTTCTCGATTGATTCCAATTTTTGTAATTATGAGACAGTCCGAATTGACTCACCCTTGCTTTCGTCAAAAATAAAGTAACAAATCAATTTCTAATGATCCCTCTCGACCAATGATTCATCTCAGTATCTATCTTATCAATCACCCATGTGAGTTTTTTTCCACCAGTTGCGAAATACCCAGACTATCTATAATATTTACATATATGCGATCATACAAAATAGACTGAAAACCTATATCACATTAGATAATATATAAGTTATTATCACCCTGTATAGTAAATACGTTCCAGTTTGAATCGTAGTTTACCCTGTACTGAGCCAATCTACTCGACGGATGAAAAGAAATATGTAACATGTTTGCGACACAAACCCATTTCGATTCCAACATGTTCACACAGAATGAAATAAAAAACAAGACATCCAGTCCAACAATTGATGTAGTTTGACAGCTAGTATTATGCTTATGACCAGCAAAATATTGATAGCTATTCTGCCAAAACCCTTGGTATAATGTTCACTGATTTGAAAAAAATACCT
This sequence comes from Gonioctena quinquepunctata, assembly GCA_018342105.1. Classification (NCBI taxonomy): domain Eukaryota; kingdom Metazoa; phylum Arthropoda; class Insecta; order Coleoptera; family Chrysomelidae; genus Gonioctena; species Gonioctena quinquepunctata. Next base: position 143,162 of record JAFIRS010003159.1, on the reverse strand, counting down.
ATCAATATATATAAATGTATCCCCTTCCTAAAACTGCGTAGCTAGTTGGACGCCATTTTGTTACAAGCTTATTTTCTGAATTGATGAATTCCAATTTTTGTAATTATGAGACGTTCTAAATTGACTCATCCTTGCTTTCGTTGAAAAAAATTACAAATTGATTTACAATGATCACTATAATGCGGGTGAAAACAATAAAAATAAACACTCGGCTAGCTTAGCAGTTTGTAGGGGATGGGTATGGAAAATAAATCACCTTCCATAAAATTTCTCATTAATTAATTGACAAACAAAAGTGGGAATTTCAATAGATGGGAAGGTTAGGAATGCACTTATGCCTGTGTGATCACACTTGAATGAATAGGAAAGATAATGTGCTGGCTATACAGCATACACTTGTGTAATATGTTTCTTGAACTAACAGATACAAACAAAAAAACCCAACACGTATAAATTCGCAAAGTTCCTCATCTGAAATCACTTACCCCAAACCGTCAGATTTTTTTACAATATGCAGTACGTACACAGCACAAAACTGGTGATTGAAAATCACATGCATTCGAAAGGATAGCAATAAGCAAGTTGGCCGATTTTGAAATGCCATAAAGCGAGCAAGCGTCTACAAACAACCAACAACGCCTCGTTCATGTTTATACGAGCTAAAACAAGCAGGGTTGCTTACAAGCTGGAGCAAGAAGGGTTGCAGCGATCAGGTTACAAACGAAAAAGTGGTGACTCACCCCTGGACTTGTACTTATCTCAGGTACCATTGATGCTTAGGGTACCATCGAATGCCCGAGTTGGAAACTGCATGTTCAACTGTTCCACTGTAACTTGCTGAACAAGATAAACGGCACAAGAAAATGATGGCTTCGCCAACAGAATGAAGACTGGAACTCCAAATGCGACCTCCTGTCGAAAACTTCACAAGCAAATCTCCTATACCCGTTCATACCATAGAAATCATATTATATATATTCACTTATATATTATGATATCTATGGTTTATAACTGGCTCATCTCTACTTTGTAACCCAAAGCAAATCGGAGAACGATCAATATATCTATTTTATAGCCAAAATTGTACAGAAGACCTTTTGTTCTCACGCCTTTCTTCTAGCAAAAAGCCACGCCAAAATTTGACAAAATTTATTTTCCTCCGAAATTTCCTATAAATTCTACCAGTGTTGGTAACGTTTGATCGTTACATAGCCACATCATCATTCTCACTCCTGAAATTGAATATTCCCGCCCAGAAGATGAATTTGACCAGGAGAGTCGCCGAATGTTTCCGATGTCGTTCCGACAATAGGCGTTCATTGGACAATTGACATGAATGACATGATAGTTCCATTCACTGTCGATGGACAACAAAATCGATAAACAAACAACTGAACATTTCGTAAGTATTTCGTACCAGGTAACATTCATTGCTATTGTTGTTATAAGGTAACGGCTATTCCATTATCTTCGTTTCAGATATTACTGAGATCACTACCATGATCAGAAATCGAATGGACAAACACATACTCCAAAGTGCATATGAAAATAATATCCACTATGATTGCGATCGCTCGTATTCCACTTCTACGACTCGTTACTCGCCAGTGCTTCATATATCTACTAATTTTGTATTTTGGTGAAATCTAGTTGCTCTGTTACTGTTATTTTTGTGTATTGTGCATTCATTTAGATTACAAATTGTGTAGTCCATTTCAGTACTATCGATATGTATTGTTCAACATAAATAAAGCTCTATTTATTTTCTCCAAGATTGCATGACGATATGGTACCGTATATTTATTAGTTTTCCTGAATGGGCAACCAACATCGCAGGCGGGTTGCGTATTGTATCGAAAGAATGAATAATCCGCTAATAGAAACAATACAATTATTGGTTGTCTATTTTCAGGGTAGTCAGATGCCGATCAAAACGTTCTTCTGTTGCGTGACTAGAATTAGGCACCTAACACAGCATTTCCCCATTGAGTTTATTGGACTTGACCTCGATAATAGAACTATTATTCGTTGCTGATCAATGTATGGAGTACGTTCATTGATATTCGACAAGGAAATATCAAGTTGGTTTAGACAATTTTCCTTCGAGACATTAGATTGATTAATAATAGTACTATTATTGATTGATGATTAATTTTTAGTTTCGGTTTATAGTATTTGTTGGTATCTGAAAAACTATCCATTTGATTGCACATTTCTCGAGTGATTGGAGGATTTGGAGTGGCGTCTTAATATAAAAAATGAATGCTTTATACATGCAACTCCACGCTCGCGGAGTAGACAATGTTTCCGTTTTCAGTATTTGATTGGTAGTATACGGAGTGAGGATGTCCATGCGGGCCTCAAGGTAGAATATATGGACGCATAGTTCAGAAATTCATTCCGTAGATATTTCGAATATATTTGCACTGATATGGGACCTGGAAACATATTTAATTGAAGTTGGTGAGACCTGTATTAGAACTGTAATGGTGACTTATGATAAAATACTTTAAGTGGTATCGATGTTATATTTAAATCTCGTATGACGTGTTTCTATGATCAACTCTCGCACGTATTCAACAAAGAATTGCCCGCCATTCAAAAGAGGTTTACTGAGAGTCCCGCTGCTCAATCAACAGAGATTTGCTGTAGATTCAACCATAATGTGCCAGAAGTTTGCTGAACAGGCAGTTCCAAGAAAATCCACATTTTTCCAATATCATATACATAATATGTTTCTGAAAACGCATATTTTTGGTCGGTGAGACGTGCAAAAATATTGTGTGAATATTTCTTGAGGTATCCCAGCAAACATGAATGAGTGTGGTAAATAGACGTTAACTGCGGTCAGATGACGACAGTGGTACACTGATGTCGGTAAATAATTGGAATGATATCAGTTTTGCCGCTTTGGCTGAACATACGCATATCTATCATGGATGTTTTTAATTCAGCCAGAAATTTCCCGTTGAAGATTTGCGATAATCGCGCCGTTGTTGTTTTGACACAGTATGTGGTATTACGCGACGCTCCGCTTCGCCCTCTGTAATGAAAATGTAACATTGGCATTACTGAATATCACGTGCCAGTTGGCCCTGCTGATGATTTCGTTTTCGTGTCGAATCATATCGGGTGTCAAATTGCGTATTTTCTATTTTGTCTGGTATGGTTATGGTCGTGAAAAATAATGACAGTGGATAGATTTCACGTGTTGTTATTCTATCTATACGGTGAAATATTTTTCCAGGCCAGTTTGGAATGCAATATCTGGGAAATAAAGATGAGTATTTTGGAAATCATTTGAGATACAATGGAAATGGTTGAAATGGAGAAGAAGTTGCCTGTTCAGATAACTAGGAACAATCTGGCTCTATAATTTCAGAAATATCACAATCAGTGTCTTCAGAGAATGAAAACCGTGAATTGTATATATCTAGTCCATGAATCAGTCGATTCTGAATGTTTGGTGAATTTATTGTGCAGAATAATGACCTCTCCTCGAAATTCCACTGTTCTCGAAGATATAATCCTAGATTGATCTGGGGCGCTTATATGAGCCATTTTGTTTCCATTGAAACCGTCTTCATTCTCATTGCCTTTCAAGATACCCTATACTTCCATGTACTGCATTTTGAATTGGACACCACTGTATATTTGCATAGCTCATTGATGAAACCCTAACAGTGGAATGACGCGGTTGATCAGTAGGATACCCGCAATCGCACCATAATCTGTACCATGCAATATCAGTTTATCTTAACTCTATCTATCCGCTGTCTGGAGGCCTACTGGTGGCCATTGGGACACGAGCTAGCCGGGCCGACGACGTATCATGATTATGGCCCGCTTATGTTGTCCATCGACTGTTTCATAAGTGCCTCTAGAGGCCCACGTGTAACATGTTTGCTGGGATCCAGGTAATATTTAATGCTAAACAGTTCATTGAACAAGCAGTTCGGAGGAGAAAAATCCTATATATTTTTTAATATTTCCTCATATAACTTTTCTCTAATTTAACCAACTCCGTATTATCTACCGTTTTCGGAATGTCAATAGTGGTACAAAATAAAAAATGCGGGATGTATATGTCATTGAAATGAGCCCGTTTTCGGCCATGTTTGCAATGACTCCATTTATTTCGCAGCATTTCAACGCAAAATGAAATTGGACAACCTATGTCGCATCCAGGCTTGCACCAATAATGCAGAAACTAATAATCCGGCAGCGCCTGAGTTCCCTGAACATGAAGTACTTGTCAGTCGCTACCATGTCGCGCAGAGCCTTCAAGAATGGCAGTGTTGTGATTTTCTTTTTATACCTATTTTTTCGGTTCATTTCTGTTACTAATGATCCGATCGAGTCGTGCTGGTGCACATTTTCTTCGCATATTGATACTCTCGTCGATAGCATCGAAATATCTTCATTGGTTGTTATGTTATAAGTGAAAAACGATGGGAAATACGATTTTCAGCTCTCAAATGTTAAGAAAGAATCAAGCAATGATTGTTGCGAGTAGGAAATATAACAGGATATTACTATGGATATTCTTCAGTATGATGGTACGGTTCCGTGGTACTAATTACGTCACAGAATCAGCCATTTTATGCTGTATTGATTGGTTGTTTCAGCATTTGTTGAAGTGAATCCAATACATTCAGGTCGTTCAAATACCCAAGGGTACCAGCATTTGTATGAAACAGATGAAAATCGAAGATAAGTTCATTGTCAATGGTTACTCCAGAACAATACTGCGAGTCACGACTTTGTACCTTCGATATTTTTTTCCAACGAGTCAAAATTCACGAACAATGGAATGTTCACCAGACAAAATTGCAGATGTTAGGAGCAAAAAAAACAGCATTTAATGATAGAAAGTTATTTTCAAGAAAGATTTGAGGTAAACGTATGGGCTGTTGTAATCGAAAGTAAAATAGTCGTACCAATTTTATTTCAAGCTCAGTTGACAGGGGTGAGGTACTTAGAATTCCTTCAGAATGATATTTTAGAATTGTTTATGGACTTACCACTTGCTGTTTCTGAAAAGATGTATTTCATCGCCGCCTCATAATACCATTCAAGTCATGAACTATTTCATGAATCCGTTAAATTAGTGAGTAACTGCAACGAATGGTCCTGTACGTAGGCATGTCCGATCACTTGATCTCAACATCTCAGACTTTTTTATTTTATGTGAAAGACCGAGTGTTTTATACAAAATTTCACAAAATTGCATTGGAGTAGTGTTTACTACCATAAATCCCGCTATGTTGCGAAATGTGATGGATGTACAAATTACATGCGGAAGAAGTCGCGGGCAATAACTGGTTATACATTCAGATGAATATCAGCTATTCACCTATAAATACTCGAAATATTTAATGGGTTGTTGGTACAATCTTCTGCTTCGAAGTATGCCGGTATCTGACTGTTTTTGAATGTATGATGTTGGGAGCAAAAATAATTTTTCAATGAAGGTTCATGGGGCAAGTGTGGTCTTTCTGTGAGAATGGAACTTTCAGTGGAGAACTGGTCAAAATGAAACATCAAAATAGCGAGTGTGATTAACATATAGAAATGTGAAAAACAGTTATTATTGAGAGGGCATTGATACCACCAAAAAACAGTTATAATTCTGGAGAACCTAAAATATCATTATCATTTTATCATTTTGTTTTCACCCCGCCATTCAGTAAGGCATGAATTATTGCACTCTATGAAATGTTCAATAAAGCCAATTTTGCAAGTTAAAAATTGAAATTTCTCTGATTGTTCTCCAGAATTCACTACCCTCATCATTATCTACTACTGGCTCAATTCAACCATATTATAATAGCTCACTTTGTAATCTACCCCCATCAAATTGTAGTAAATGGGGCGATAACAAGAATTACACGACTATCGAAAATGTTTATCTCTCGAGCTATCTATTGCTCTCAAGTACTTTTATTGTTTACCGATTCATATCTAGGGAACACATTCGTTCAACAAACATCAGTAACAATCTTACCTCATGTCGTACAAGATGTTGATCGATTGATATACGTTCCACGTGTAGTTTATTGAAATATCCCATTATCCATGGGAAGGAGATTACCGAGATGTTCAATCCAGTATAGAATGACTGACAGTGATATATTGTGTTGGGTCCATCTATATATCCCCAAAGATTCGTATACATTGTTCAATCGAATTTCCTGAGATAATTTATATGGAAAAGATGGATATAAAAATTAGCGTTTGTTTGCTAAATGTGCTGGAGATAATTGTGTTTTTGTATGAGCTTGAAATAATGATACCCTCTCATCACACATTCAAAAAAGCACACCTCAAAGGCATGGTCGAAGGGAAAAAAAATTTGCTATCAATAATTCTCAATACATTCGAAATCTCAGATGTATGAACATTCAGAAAAACTCATAGCACCATCTGGAATATGACGGTAGACTCCAATCAAGTACCTTACCCTGGAAGTGGTATACGAACAACCAGCCTTTAACTTATTATTCCTCCATGGATTTCTCATCAATCATAGTCATTACTAAGAATTATGTTTACTTACATTATTTCGGAGGCGTAGAAATGCCACACTTTTTTTATTTTCCAAAGTCTGGCTTTCAACTCGGAATTCTGAATTGTAACTCGAAATTCCAAAGTGTAACTTGGAATTACAACTAATAACTCAGAATTCTGACTTGTAACTCGGAATTCTGACACCCAACCCAGAATTCCGATTTTTAACTTGGAATTCAGACTTCTAATTCGAAATTCTGACATAGAGGTCAGAACATGTATTGTGACCGCACTATTGAAGCTATGTTATCAATAGCATTATTATGTCTTTTTGTATTGATGCGGCCGACACTTGATGAGAATCCATATCAAAGTGAACAAAAGACACTAACTTCACTGAATGATTTTTTCTAAACTGGGTTCACAAAACCACGACACGTGTTTCATTTTACAATAGCTTTTTCAAGTGGTTATAATAAAAACTCAACAATCACGATGTAGCATGGTAACAAATCAAGGCAGGTAGTAGCAGGTATATGAATCTAATTGAGAATAATGGGGATATTAGGGAATATCCATTGGATTTTTATAAGGGATGAGACCAAGTAGAACGGAGATTATATCTATCACCTGTTTATTCATCAGTAAAACATAATTATTCAAGTTGATGTGGTCACCAAGCAAAAATTGTGACGTATTGCGTTCAATGGTTTCTACACTTTCTAGGAGGTCGAGTTTATAACGTTTTCTTTCTGTATGTAGTATTTCGAAAGAAACTGATTTTTTTTCCATTGACGAAACAGTTCCTATGTTCTGATAATCGTATTTTGAATGTTCTGCCTGTTTGTCCTATATAGAAACTTGCACATGAGCCACAAGTTAATTTATATATTCCAGATTTCTCAGTGTAATCTTCATTGTTCTCAATAAATTTAGTTAAATTGTTATCTATTTTATATGCGATATTGATGTTATTTTTTCGCGAAAAAGTTGAATTTTTTCCCGTAGGATAGCCTGAATATGTAATAACTTTGAAATTATGTTTTTCATTTTGAAAAGGAAACACTTTCATCACAGTTTTTTTATGAAGTTTTATTGAAAGAATATTATCCATATGGTTTGAACTATAACCGTTATCAATTGCAATGTATCCAATTATATTTAAGTTATCACATATTTGGGCCATCCTAACAAAAAAAGCTTTTTTTCTGCGTGAAAATAACATCAATATCGCATGTAAAATTGATTATAATTCAAGTGAATTCATTGAGAACAATAAAGATTTAACTGATAAATCTGGAGTATATGAATTGACTCGTGGCTCTTGTACAAGTTTTTACATAGGACAAACAGGCAGAACTTCAGAAAACGATTTTCGGAACATAGGAACTGTTTCGTCGAGGAAAAAATTGATTAAACTTCTGGTACTCACCTCCTGACTGAAAAACTTTGTTTCTTAACGATTTCCAAATATTACATAGAGAAAAGAAAAGTTATAAGCTCGAACTTCTAGAAAGTTTAGAAATCAATTAATGCAAAAAGTCACAATTTTTGTTTGATGACTAGTCAACTTGAATAATACTCAATTGTTGTTTTTCAACTGAAAATTAAACAGGTAATGGATATAATCTCCGTTCTACTTGGTCTCATTCTTCATGAATACCTAATGGACAATCCTTGATATCCTCAATATTCCTTATCAGATTCATATATCTGCTACTACCTGCCTTGACTATTCAACATGATACATCGTGATTGTTAAGTTAGTATTATCTCCACTTGGAAAAGCTATTTTATAGCAAAACACGTGTCGTGGTTTTGTAAACCCAGTGAAGTGAGTGTCTTTTGTTCACATCAGTATATCTGGCATTTCTGAGGAATCTAGGCAGGAGTATGGGATTACGGACTTCCATTGTTCGAGGCTCGTTTTTTTATTATGAAATGATTGGATTTACGTTCAATCCCAAATACAATCTCACTCGATACGAAATTATACAAAATTTGTGTGAGGAATTCCATGTCTGACTTTTTCCAATCTTTTCAAATCAAAGGTAAATGATCTATCTTGATGATGAATGAAGAACCCATTCATAACTTGAATAATTGTTTTCTGCTAGCATAAGAGTTCGTGATGCAATACCCATTTGTTCTAAGCCCCTATTAGAACTATGAACAGTTCAGGGTTGAAATGCATGAGACAATTTTCAGAAGCAATAAACTTTTGTATCTCTTCAAAAGATTTTTCGAAATGTTCGTCCTATATGAATGTTGCATCCTTTTTGAGCAAATCATTCAGGTTTCAAGAGAATAGATAATTTTTAGTAATAATTGACAAACCCTGCGAAACTTTGAAATAAACATAATTATTCATCTACATGTTCACGTCAAAATGATATAATTACAACTCCAAAACTAATCAAAGAACATATATCGATAATAGTGGAGTGTGTGGTATCTATTTTTGTTTTGTCATAGACCAAATAGACCGAACACTAAAAAAAACAGAAAGCTAACAGTTTTATCGATGGTAAAACACTTGCGTAACCACGATGTTATCAAACTTCGATGGAAAATCAGAAAAAGGCAGAGGCTAACAAGGAAATACAAGAAAAAACTAGACAAAAAAAAGACTACTGGGGAAAATATAAGAACGATAACAAATGGAAATGCATGAAATCCAGTGAATAAAGTCGCCGCACAAATCTTTCCTGAAAGTAAAAGGGAAGGAACCAATGGAGAAAGCGAAATATGTAACACAGGAAAACACTACGGAAACAATCCACTATTGGAAATAATAGAAAAATAAAGCCATAACGGAAATGGAACATCAAGTATTAGAAATACAATAGCAACAATTGATCACAAGACCTGACACATATCACACTACAAGATATGAATATAGAGGCATATAACTACCATATTGAAGAGATTGAAGCGTTATGAGTATGAAGATGAGTTAGAAAACACCATGAGACTGGAGATCACTCTACAAAGCCCTAACAAAATCGAACGGAAAGAACAAAAAAAGAACCAGTCGTCGAAAAAGACATCAAAGGATCCCCTAGTGAACATTATGAACTCCAAAATACACAGCTCAACAACATACCGTCGAATGAGAAGAATGCAATACCCATTTGTTCTAAGCCCCTATTAGAACTATGAACAGTTCAGGGTTGAAATGCATGAGACAATTTTCAGAAGCAATAATCTTTTGTATCTCTTCAAAAGATTTTTCGAAATGTTCGTCCTATATGAATGTTGCATCCTTTTTGAGCAAATCATTCAGGTTTCAAGAGAATAGATAATTTTTAGTAATAATTGACAAACCCCGCGAAACTTTGAACGAAAACATAATTATTCATCTACATGTTCACGTCAAAATGATATAATTACAACTCCAAAACTAATCAAAGAACATATATCGATAATAGTGGAGTGTGTGGTATCTATTTTTGTTTTGGCATAGACCAAATAGACCGAACACTAAAAAAAACAGAAAGCTAACAGTTTTATCGATGGTAAAACACTTGCGTAACCACGATGTTATCAAACTTCGATGGAAAATCAGAAAAAGGCAGAGGCTAACAAGGAAATACAAGAAAAAACTAGACAAAAAAAAGACTACTGGGGAAAATATAAGAACGATAACAAATGGAAATGCATGAAATCCAGTGAATAAAGTCGCCGCACAAATCTTTCCTGAAAGTAAAAGGGAAGGAACCAATGGAGAAAGCGAAATATGTAACACAGGAAAACACTACGGAAACAATCCACTATTGGAAATAATAGAAAAATAAAGCCATAACGGAAATGGAACATCAAGTATTAGAAATACAATAGCAACAATTGATCACAAGACCTGACACATATCACACTACAAGATATGAATATAGAGGCATATAACTACCATATTGAAGAGATTGAAGCGTTATGAGTATGAAGATGAGTTAGAAAACACCATGAGACTGGAGATCACTCTACAAAGCCCTAACAAAATCGAACGGAAAGAACAAAAAAAGAACCAGTCGTCGAAAAAGACATCAAAGGATCCCCTAGTGAACATTATGAACTCCAAAATACACAGCTCAACAACATACCGTCGAATGAGAAGAATGCAATACCCATTTGTTCTAAGCCCCTATTAGAACCATGAACAGTTCAGGGTTGAAATGCATGAGACAATTTTCAGAAGCAATAATCTTTTGTATCTCTTCAAAAGATTTTTCGAAATGTTCCAATTCCTTTTTAAACGTCCTATATGAATGTTGCATCCTTTTTGAGCAAATCATTCAGGTTTCAAGAGAATAGATAATTTTTAGTAATAATTGACAAACCCCGCGAAACTTTGAACGAAAACATAATTATTCATCTACATGTTCACGTCAAAATGATATAATTACAACTCCAAAACTAATCAAAGAACATATATCGATAATAGTGGAGTGTGTGGTATCTATTTTTGTTTTGGCATAGACCAAATAGACCGAACACTAAAAAAAACAGAAAGCTAACAGTTTTATCGATGGTAAAACACTTGCGTAACCACGATGTTATCAAACTTCGATGGAAAATCAGAAAAAGGCAGAGGCTAACAAGGAAATACAAGAAAAAACTAGACAAAAAAAAGACTACTGGGGAAAATATGAGAACGATAACAAATGGAAATGCATGAAATCCAGTGAATAAAGTCGCCGCACAAATCTTTCCTGAAAGTAGAAGGGAAGGAACCAATGGAGAAAGCGAAATATGTAACACAGGAAAACACTACGGAAACAATCCACTATTGGAAATAATAGAAAAATAAAGCCATAACGGAAATGGAACATCAAGTATTAGAAATACAATAGCAACAATTGATCACAAGACCTGACACATATCACACTACAAGATATGAATATAGAGGCATATAACTACCACATTGAAGAGATTGAAGCGTTATGAGTATGAAGATGAGTTAGAAAACACCATGAGACTGGAGATCACTCTACAAAGCCCTAACAAAATCGAACGGAAAGAACAAAAAAAGAACCAGTCGTCGAAAAAGACATGAAAGGATCCCCTAGTGAACATTATGAACTCCAAAATACACAGCTCAACAACATACCGTCGAATGAGAAGAACAAAAAATAATCACTGGAAGAAGAACAGACAGTACGAATCATCAAGAAAATGCAGCATGAGGTGAAAGCAACCAATAGAAATAACCAGAAGTCCAAATAAATGGAAAACCTAAACCCCCACCCATAATAAACCCGCATAGCAGACATAGTGATTATTGCAATAAACAAGGGAATAGATGGACACCACTTCAATCACTCAAGGCAAAGTACTGTCATCCAAACAAAAGACTGGGTTGACTATAAGAAAATGATTTTCTGAAAACTAAAATAAAGCACCATACTTCCATGGAATAAGGCAATAAAACCCACGCGTTCATTATAAGAGGACTCGACTCCAACCAAACAATAGGAGAAGTACGAGAAGACTCGGGAACATACACAAAATGACAAATAATAGAAGTTTTTAGGGTATTAACGAAGTTTAGACCGCTCTTCATGGTTACAACGCCAAAAATGCCACGATTGGGGACCTGAAGGGGACCTGAATAAAACCATAAACATTGTTAGGAAAAATCATGTGGGAATTGCGGAAAAACAGAATACAGGTGAGAGATTTCGGGAAACACCCCCCTCCCCAAAGGAGAATGCAAAAACGAGCCAAAACCTAGAAGAAACCCCGGGATCTCCCAAAATCCCTTACCCTCCTACCACCACTGTCCCTTTCACCGCGTGCGCGTCCGGTAAGAGTATGTGGGAAACGTCTTTCTCGAATTCAGCTTTTGATTCTAATTGTAGCATGAATATCAGCGAATTAATACGGTCTATTAAAGTGAATACGGCACTGAGAAAGTAAATAGGTTCAGAGGCCTGGGAATTCTGTAATAATAATGTTAACAACTACAATCTCTGATGTCAGTTAATGTACCAACGGAGTTGGTAGGAAATATCCGTTTCTCACTAACTTCGTCGATACGCATAATATCGATATAATGTCCCTGTCCAAAATGAAGCTCAGACAGGACCATGACTCCAGACTTACGATTATTAGGGTTGACAAGCCTAACGCTTCAAAATCGGGAGGCGTAGCAGTATTATTCGAGGATTGTATTCCATATATCCGGTAACCTCCAAGAAATAGATCAGTAGAGCACGTAGGTATAAAACTCGAGGACAGTACCTGCATATATGAAATATGCAACTCACTGACGAATACATTTTCCAAAGCTGATTCAAACGCATTATTTGATATCGGTAATGAAGTTTTGGTAATCGGGGATTTCAACGTCAGGTTAACCTGAGTAGAATTGCACCAATCAGCCAAACAGAAATGGTCACATTATGGGATCACTCTCTGAAGTAGTGATAGAGCACACAGAGGATCCTACCCATTTTTCCTATAACGGTACGACACCCTGTCCACGACCCGCTCGTGTTCCCATTGTTGAACAGAAACAACTCTGAACTAAAGAGAAGGAAGTTCAACTATGGGAGCACAGACTGGGCCAAGTCCAGAAAAATACTCACACATAAGACAAAAATTAAACAGCATATGACAGGCGCGGATATAGACAAATAAGTTGAGAAAGCAAGAGACAAAACTACCGAGAAGATAGTGGTACAAGATGATCGAATAGTCTTGCCTCAGCCAATATTGAACCTCATAAATCGAAAAAGGCAGGAATGCAAAAAGTGGCAGACTACCAGGAACCCTGTACATAGAAAAAATCTAAACCTTATAGCTAACTAAGTCAGAGTTTTAATGAAAGAACATAACGATGTGCTTTGGGCAAGAAAATTCGGAAAACCTGAAGTGAGGGACAATTCTATCTGGAGCATGACTAAATACCCAAAAAGGCGCTTGAACTCCTACCACACCATGAGGAATGGTCAAACAGGGGCGATGTTTGACCGTGGGAAAGCGGAGATATTCGGAGAGTACTTTCAAAATGTCAACAAAGCGAACGTTGACAAGACAGACGAATGAAAACAAACCAATAATATCGCGAAACAAATAGGAAAAATGTTATCATCGTCAATTATTCCTAGAACATCAGATGAAGTCATTACAAACATGGACGAACTGACAGACATAATCAAAAAACATTCAACTAACAAAGCGCTGCGACTCGACAAGATTGATGCAATTCTGCCCAAAAACTTCGCAAAATATTTCGGGTTCAATTCATTTACATAATTGAATCCATTATAAAATGTAAATACTATCCAGAAGTTTCGGAAATAGCCGATGTAATACCCATTCCAAAAGAAGGCAAATAAAAATTTCGTAAGCAGCTACCTACCGATCTCGCTGCTGAGTACTGAGTAATCGAGGATAGGATGGAATTTATTCAGAATGAACAATTCGGCTTCCGCAAGGGGTATTCCACAACCTTGCAGGTGGCCAGAATTTTTCACGGGGTGAGGGAATCCTATAATCGAAGACAAGATACTATCATGGTCTTTCTGGAGATGCAAAGGGCTGGCATGCCCTTATATATGGTTAAGTTGCTGGATCAACGGATTTTCAGAAATAGAATCAACGAAACTATCTCCGCAGAATATTCAGTCCAAGCAGGTATCCCACAGGGCTCTTGCATCTCCCCATAGTTATATTATTTTCCAATGTTCGAGAGGAAGAATGTTGCAATATATGCGGATGACACCGCAATATATGCGCTTTCGTTCCCAAGTGAGGCTGCAGCTAGACAGCTGCAGATTTACTAAGAACGAAAAATCATTCCGTATATGGAGCGTAATGAAATGAAAATAAACGGCTCTAAAACAGAAGTAATTAATTTTATCCGAAAATTTACTAATAATAAAATATTAAATAAAATCAAAGTTAATGACAACAAAATCGAAGAATCGAATTTGGTGAGATACTGGGAGTATTAGTGGACAGGCGTACAACATTGCATCAACACATAAAACTCGCAATCCAAAGAACGTCAGCCGCGGTTTGAAAAAACTGCCCACTCATAGCGAGAAATCCAAGGTTATCAGATCAGCAATGTTATACGCCATTAGAGCTCACCACGATCAATCACGCAAGCACGGAGGTTTGATCTATGCCAAGTGCGAGATTTTTAATGAATAATACGAAAATATTCCGAAAGAAATAGTATGGAAATAACTGAAATCTCATAAAAGATTCATACTCTCAGGCCGACCAAAAACTTACTTGATAAAGCGGTGTTGACGAAAAGATCCATTGAAAAAAACAAAATTTCTTAGCTTTTGGATTGTTGTATTGGGACACCCGGTACATTCGTGAAAGCAGCAGAATTCAATTTTATTATATAGGTTGCGGCACCCTCAAACTTTTTGATCCAACTCGTATTTGACGTTTTGGATCCGTTACGGAACACTCACAAATTCGACCGACTCGGACTTGGAGTTTTTGTTCAATAGAACACACAATTTTTAAATTCAACTCACACTTGGCATTTCCAAATCAATAACTTTCACGAATGGCCCCCAATTGCATTTTCCAATTTTTTCCCTGGGGTCAGCCTGTACAAGTAGAAAGTAAATGCAATCATTTTGGTGTAGGAAATATCCACCGGTGAGAGTTCATTTCTCATTCGAACAAACAGTAAAATTTACATGGTTGAAAAATTTCCCAAATTTATTCGAATATATTGTGAGCTAGTTGCAGCATTCTTTGGCATATGCTTCCAGCAAGAAAATATAAAAACTTTCTCGTATTTCGATTTAGAAATCACTTGGATTGCATAGAAAAATTTATTTGAGGAATGAGTGCGGTTCAGAGAACCTAAAAACTGATTATTTAAAATCATAATTGACTGTCTGTTGCATAAATTTCGTTTAATTGCAAATAAGAAATATTATCCAGAAGCTTATACCGGGTGTCAAGGATCTATTGACAAATCAAAACTTCTAGAATATTAGGTGTATCAAAATGAGATTTGGTACAGGTAAATGGTATGTGAAGAAGAGAAGTTTCGCATATTTCTCACTTTTCGGTATTCAGGTTTCACCGGAAATGGTTAAAGTTTCGAAATTTTAAATAGAACACCTTGTATATTGTAACATTTTTCGATTTCCGAGACAATTCTGGATCAGAATGTTACATTTTGAAAAGTTTTTACGCCTACTTCATTTTTTCAGAGTAACTTTTAATATTGCATCTAGGTGGCAATGATCGGACGTAAACTAATCTGAGGACCGCAGGTGATGTCAGAAAATTACGAACGAAAAGTTTCAGTGACTAGTGTGATAAAAAAAATAAAAAAACGTAAGCGGCAGAATAATAAAAATGACAAAAGTGCAGGAGAACGCTGAGAAGAGGCGTCTTGGAGCATCAAGTTCTGCATGAAAGAAACCTGGATGGTGAAATCAAAGAATTGGATCGGCAAGAAACAGAAAGATAACATGAAATGGAAACTAGGGAAAACGATAGATATTCAGAACTAGGCGACGGTAGGAGACTAAAAAAGGCGGAGAAATCAACTTCCAAAATCCTGATCCTAGGCGATCAATACGTAACAGGGTTTTCTGAAGTTTTGGAGAAGATTATGAACAAGCCACATTATAGCGTCCAGGGAATCATCAAACCGGAGACTGATTTACCAACATTGACAAGTTGACATATTTGATAACACTGTAAGTTATGGCCAGGATGACTATGTAATAGTGATGTTCGATACAAAAAATATCAGTAACTGTAAAACTTCAAATTTAGCATTGAAAAAGATTTTGCATATCAGCAAAACAACAAATCTCATAATACTTCCGGAATGTGATACTCTAATAGATCACATTATAAATGATAAATTTAGGTATGCTGTGAGCCTTCTCAACTGAATAGAAATGTTTCTATTGTATCCATTGTTGATAGAGATCACCAGAGAAGTAAATTTGAGATTTTTCCTGTGCTCGAAAATCATTTGAATACGTCAAAATATAGTAATGTTGTTTCAAAAACTATAAATAGGAATGAGATGGGCGAAGATGGATTTGACAATACAGTTTCGGCTATCGGTACAAGGTCAATTTATGATGACTCAATAGTAAATTCAGAATCATATTCTGTAGATCAATTGGAACAGGCCTCTTTTTTAGGATACAGAACTGCGGAAAAGGTACATCCCTGATGTCAGTTAGTAAGGTACAAAACAGATGAACTGTATATATTTTTGGAAAGTCAAAATTATCCCAATATAGTTTTGCTAACAGAGCACTGGCTGGAAAAAGAAGAATCTTTGCACATACCTGATTACATAACTACTACAAAATATTCAAGGCTGAACAGCCAACATGGGGGCACATTGATCCTCATACATATTGATTTTATTGAAAAAAAATATTCTTCTGAATTAACAAAATATAATTTCATGTTGGTTGAGAAAAAATTTGGATTTTCGTGTATATATCGTAAAAATCATAATTTATTCATCATTTGTTTGTACCATTCGCCATTATCCAGTTAAAACCTTTTTTTAGAAAAATTGGTAATTTTACTTTCACAGTTTCCTTTCAATGCGTCTCTGATGCTCACTGGAGATTTCAATATGAATTTTAAAGACAAAACTTCAATGTCCACAAAATCATTGAAAAATTTATTAATAATTCAAAAATGCATGTTATATTGCAAACACTCCACTCAAAATTCACTAGTTCCATAATAAATTATGTTTGTTCTAACATAGAAAATATAAAATGTGACGTCATCAGATCATGAAGCAGTATTATGTTACGTACCCCAAGTATTTGAACTACCTGGTGGAAAAAAAACGTTTTGTTAGAATATTTAGTAAACAATTTTTGATGAATTCAGGAATTATTGTAATGTCCTCGTCTGAAGTGAAGCATTAATATGCAACGACCCTTTGACCAGATAACAGCCGATGCTTTCTAATGTTTTCAATAGGAGCTTTCCGCTTAAGAGAATCAAGAATAAAGCTAAAAAACCGTGGGTAACAAAAGGTATCAAAGTGTCCGCAAAAAATGAACGATACCTTCATCTGATTAGAAAAAGTGCCAGTGATATTGAAAGTTTCATTTTCTTTTATAATAGGTATAGATCCATTTATAGAAGAACCCTAGAAGCAGCTAAACAATTACACTCTAGGAACATAATAGAAAACGTCAAGACATAAGCAAAAAGAGAGCTGGGCAATTATTAATAACTTAAGAGGTAAAAACAAATTAAGATTGTAATGATATCAATGAATATTTTTGCCCAATCGCAGTAACTGTTTCCAAAGAGATCCATCCCCAAACGGAACCACTGGGTTATTTAAATCATATCTTTTTTTCACGTCCACGGACATGGAGGAGATGAAACAAATTTTCAATGAAATTAAAAATAATAATAGTGGTACGACTTATCTATAAAAATATACTCTTCTCCCCGATTCCGCCCGCACAGTACTAGTTGGAGCAGTGAGTTTTTCATTTCTTACAGGAGTTTTTCCATCATGTTTGAAAAACGCAATAGTCATTCCATTACATAAGGGTGGTGATACTGATAATCCTGTAAACTTCAGACCCATTTCAATATTACCCACACTGTCAAAAATGATGGGAAAACTCGTGGAAGAAAGGAAAATGACTCATGTGAATAGCACAATTTTATTAATCCTACTCAATTGAGATTTCTAAGAGAAAAAGGAACGAATGATGCTATCTTCTACAAAATGTTTATCTGAAACTGAATGATAGAGAAGTTGCTGCAGCGGTTTTTTGTGGTCTGAAAAAGGCCTCCGACAGGGTTAACCACAAAATGTTGTTGCAAAAATTGGAGAATTATGGTTTGTTATCCAGTGGTTCGAGTCTTATTTATCTGGACGAACTCAAAGCGTATCTCTTCAAGGCAGCTTATCGCAAAAATTCGAAATCGAATGGGGAGTTCCTCAGGGGTCGGTTCTGGGACCAACGTTTTTTCTACTGTACATAAATGATGTAGCTTCAATTAATATTTCGGGAGGGTTCACCACATTTACAGATGACACCACAAAATTTTGACATGATAAAAATTGCTCAAAACTGCATCAAATGGAATAAGGAAAGGAGATGCCAATGCCATAAGTGCCAACGATTTGGGCATTCGCAAAAATGCTGCCACGCCACCCTCCGATGTGTGGAGAGCCAACACTGAGATGGAATTATCAGACGGAGGCTGACAATAGGAGAAGGTGAGGTGACACCAGAGGTACCAGCTACCAAAAGGATCGTCAACTGGAATCGATTCCAAAGAATCATGCACGACCCCCAAGAAAAAATGCCCCAGATCCACACGAAGACAGACCTCGAGCAAGCAACAACACAACTGCAACAAACCATCCAGGACACTTGAGAACGCATCTCCAAATCCATCATAGCAACCAGTTTCAATTACTATCTAACACTACCAAAGAACGCTGGTCCCCGAAGACAGAAGAAGAATGCACCAGGAAGGCAGTCAACTACAGCTGGAACTCCGGAATCTTCAAACACAACAATGGACAAACAGAATGACAGAAATGAGCACAGAACTCTCTGGAAAGTGCAGAAAGTACTTCGACACGTCACGGCGTGGAAGGCTTGGTTTGGTCTACACTGACAACGAGGAAGCAGACGCTTTTGAAATCCAGTGTAGAGACAATCGCCCCCTCATAGGACGCAGAAGTAACATGGACCTCCAATTGAAGCTGCTCCTCATCAGGACCATCCTCCTTCCCATCATCCTGTACGCATCCGCCGCATGGGGCCAATGCGCAGAATCCTACAGGACCAATATCCAGCAATTTTTGAACGCCAGCTTGAGAATGGCAGTCAACCCTCCTAGCTACTACCGAATGAATACATCTACAGGGACCTGAATGTCAATCCAAGCTCCATAGAGGACCATCTGAGGAACCACGCCGACGCAACATTCCAGGAGACGTACATCCAGAGGAACCTAGTGATCCCGGAAATATAGGAAACCTGAACCTGGACGATCCCATTGATGGTCTCTTGGAATTCAACCTGATAAATTCGGCTCTGAGTCATTATTCAAGTATTGCTGTTCATTGCAGTGCTGACGGATCTCTTTCAATCAGAGTATTGATACTTTCGAGCTCAGCGGATATTTCAAGTATCGAATGATTTATGATTCCCGAAATGGCGTTCCAGTTCAAAGTTGGGATTTCTTCGAATAAAATTCGTACGTGGTGTTATTTTGGACTCTCCAGCCAGCATCTTGTTCGGATTGGTTTTTGTTGACAGTTCTAAACAACAAAAGTAATCAATGAAGAATTCATACAAATCTTTCTGGTGGCAGCTTGTAATCAGGAGATGCAGAAGCCTCAAGGATATAGCTAAATAAAGAAACAGACACTTCAATTTCACCTGAAATTCAACTCGCATTGCCTGTTCCGAGCAATTATAAATTGTGTCCATTCCCGTGACAATAGTAGTTTCGTGCGTTGCAGATAGGGCACTTGGAGTTGACTCTTAGGTCGGGTCATCTGGACTCAATGCAGGGCCCATGAATCTTCTCAGTTTTGTAGAAAATTTCAGAGGTTCAGTTAGAGATTCACGCGAGTTCGAAAGACTAGGTGAATAGGAATAAGGCTGCGCGTTTTGTTTCTTTCAGAAGAAATCTGTGAAGAAAGAAAATCACAAAATTAATATGTTTTTACCTGAGAGTGGTATTTTTCTTTTATTCCGAGGCTGGAACCCCTCGAATGATTTTTCGCAACTTGCGAGCTAGAGATTGTTTATTTTCTCACCTGTAAATGAAAGGAGAACATATTAAATATTTAAGTCAAAAAATTTCCAAAAGGTCGTTTTTTGAGTTCGAAAGAATATCATTTATTTTCCACACAAAAAAAGGACTCCATAAAATTTAATTAAATATTCAAAGAAAAATTTCATCGATTCTAAAGTGAGAATGAGGTCTTCTTTTGGGGTCTCTGATAGTTTGCTTCACTCCTTACTTGTCTAAATTTTAAGTCAAATGGGTATTTAGAGGTTTACGGGGTCGGAGATTGTCAAAATTCAAAAATTCAAGATGACGGAAGAGTTTTGTGATTATGGTTCGATTCAATCCAAATTTTGGGGTTTTTGGGGTCGGAGATCATGATTTTCTTGTCAAGCCACATTTAATATCGATATGCTTCATTACAGGTTGAAAACGACACAGAAAATTTAGTTAAATATAGACTGGTTGGAGGAACGTTGCAGTTGAAAGCCAACATATGTCCTCATAAATTTGACTGTCAAAAGGCGGTGGAACCTAAAAAAGAACAAGGAGCATATGAAAAAAGACGTCGAATTGAATTAGTTGAAAACCTATTAACAAAACAAGTACCGTCGACTTCAAGTCAATCATCTTCATTTCAATCTTTTGAACTGATTGAGTGTGATAAAATGGAGTTAAATGAAACAGAGGATCCGGAAACAGATGATCCGCTACCAGAGGACATTACTTTTACAGAATCAGTAACACATAATCATGCAAATAAAAAAAGAAACAAACGAGTTCCAAGTTAATATAAAAATTTCACAAAAAAATAAAGCAGTGCAAACTATCATAAGAAGGAACAGGTCGGAAGACACAGGAAACAAATGCACCGGAAACATTCATAAATCTCCTCCTAGCCTTCCATCAAGAATATCGATATCTTCTCTCAGTAGTTTTTCTTCAAACGAGTCAATATTTCCACTGGACAGCACAATTTCAGTTAGTTCCTTATTAAACACAATCAGGCCTCAATATTACAACGATACCATAAACAATATAACTAAAAACGTTATTTTTCATATGGGGCTGCCAGAAGAATTTTTTTTTCTCACGAAACTATTATCTGAAAGTGTTGCTAGTCCAGTAAGAGATATTTTAATGTCATTGAAGAAAATTCGTTCAGACGATTCCTATGTGCGTCTGGCTATAGATTTCGATGTATGTGAAAGCTCAGTTAGTAATATATTCAATAAAACTGTTTCCTCAATAGCCGACCGAATAAAACAGTTAATATATTTTCCACCGATCGGAGGAATTCGTTAAAAGTTACCGATATCTTTTAGGAAGAGATATTCTGCTACAGTGAGTAATTTGGATTGCTTTGAAATAAGAATAGAAAAACCTTCAAATGCAGGGCAACAGTCTTTAACGTGGTCCGAGTATGAACATTGCAATACAATGAAATATTTGATTTCCATTACACCTGATGGACTCATCAACTTCATTTCTGAAGGTTATGGGGGCAGGGCTAGCGACACAATAATATTCGAAGATTGTGGCTTTTTACAATATTTATCACCGAGATGTTCTGTAATGGCTGACAGAGGATTCAAAAACATATCCCACTTGTTACAAGGTGAAGGATGTCAACTAATATGGCCTCCTAGCGTAACCGAAGGCAAAGCTATTTCGAAACTGGAAGTTATAGAAACAAAACATATAGCAGCGCTACGTATAAATGTTGAAAGAACAATAGGCAGATTAAGAAATTTTGCTATGGTAGCACTTCACGCTTGCATCGGTACTAAAGTAATTTATTTATTGGATTCCATCGTTGTTATTGCTTGTGGTATGGTGAATGTTCAACAGAAATTAATAAACGTGTAATCAAAACTAATTGGTATTTATTTAATCGTTGCATCAAAAATATGCTTCCAGAACAATGTACAATCATAAATTATTTTTTTACAATAATCTGACTCATAAAAAATTTCATAAACATCAACTTCTTTAGATGTCTCAAAGTCTTCATGAGCAATGCAAAAAAGAAAAAAACTCCATCACTGTGTATATATCTATTTTAGGCAAATTATCACTTTGTACTTTCACGAAGCCTTCTTCCATTATGGTGACATAAAAACTACACTACTCAAAGATAACAAGCAATTATCTGCATTTCAACAACTACAAACGGCGCGAGAGTCTTGGCGAGGCTAAGGAAGTAGTAAGTAATTTGTGGTGTAGCGATCTCGGACGTGTGGCGTGAGGTCACAGGCGAGTTGGAGACCACAGACGTTCCGCGCTGAAATACATGAAAAAAACCATGAAAAACCACCCACTTCTCAATCCAACGTGCCAAAAATTATCAATACAAAACTTATCAATGTCAGGAATCTTCCTACCAACTTACAGCTGCAGAGAAACGTATATGACCTCACGAGATCAGACGTCTAATACGATAATCTTGAAAATATCAAACTAAATCCTAACAGATCAGCAATGATCGGAACTCGCGAGCCAATTGTACTAGACAAAATAAGAAAGAATATACATCATCTTGGTGACTGTCCCAAAATCAAGGTCCACGACCACCAAAATTATCGAGAAAAATCCGTGGCTTTCTCTAAAGCGCCGTCAATCTCATATGTAATGAAGGATGTTGACAAAAACCTTACAAACGATGAGATTTCCAAGTATTTCAAGGAAGTTGGGGTCTATTTCGAAAAACTTTGGCGGATTCACTCCAGTACTCGACAAATGCCAACAAAAATGGTGAGAGTTATCACCCCTTATCCAAACTCTTATACGGATAAATCATCTCATGGCATATACATCTATGACTTACGTCACAAATATGAAGAATCCAACGCCCCAATAGCCCCACTCATGCCAAAATACTGCAGCCGCCGCTGCCAGAACAGGCATATCATGAGCGAATGTCAACAAAATTTAAAATGTCCTTTTTGCGAAGGGGGTCATGAAAGTGCAGAGTGCACAAAAATAACCGATCCAAAATGCCCAAATTGTCAGGGCACACACCCGACATTCTATATGAAATGCCCCAACAGGCAAGAAAAGCCAAAAAACCCACTGCACACGGCACCTACTCTGCCACCAAAAGATCTTCAACCACTACCTGAACATATTTCCCACACATCGCGAGAATATTCTCTCATACACAAATCCACCTTCACAATTATTGTTCGGCTGGACATGCATTCCCACACCATAATTTGAGATTACACTCCAAGCCCCTCGTAACTCCGCTATTCAAATGAATGGTGAAGGTGCAAGTGGTTTTATTTCAAACACATTTAACATTCAAGTTCTGGGCATTATAGATACACTAATTGAAACATCACCAAATTTTTCGGGTTACTGCGTCATAAGTAAAGAAAAATCTCAATTTTTGAGGGGCATTTGTCTACTAATAATACACAGCATTGCTTATAAAAAACAAAATATACCACAAGTTCTTGAGAATGTCGACTGCCTAGAATCCTTGAAAGTTGATATTTAGCCTGTCATTCACGTTTCATTCATAAAAGATTTGGTTTAGCCAATCACGAGCCAGAATATCACGTCATGTGACAAACTATAGAATGAGGAAACTCTTCGGGTATTCTCGTATTTGCAAGAACAATAAAATAATTATGCTTTTGCGTAGAATTAAATATATTATGAGACTATAACTGGTGACACAGGATATCGGGCCACACCTGTAACTTCTGCATTCGTTAACGGATTTTCCGAAATTTGGTACAGTTATATAAGCAATCATTTCGGATTAGATCACATTACAATCCAATATGTCGGACTTCCATTTTTTCTGGAAATGCCAGTAACTTTGTTTTTTTAAATAGAACACCCTGTATATTTTTACATATTCAAGTTCAACAGGTCGAAACAAGTCCAAACTTTATGTCAAATGTAATTTTTTTGAAAAATTAAATTAAAATTGTTTTTTTATTTTACCTCGTCGATAAATGAGATTTGGTCAAAGCTATCCACAATGAGTCGCACATAACAAAAAAACATAATTTTTTCTAAAAAATTATTTTGTGTCATTTATTGATGAATTAATTCAGTCACATCACATTTTGATCAAAAATATTCTTTTTCAAATGAAGCCTCTATGTGCCACCTACCTGTCCCTCTAGAACATTCATTATGGAAAAAAATCACATACCATTTTTGTATTTCGGTGCAGTAACAAATTGTATACATTCAAAAATCTACAACTAGTCCATGAGTTTCCTTGCAGCTCGAATAATTTTTCAACTTAGTAAGCTGTGGAAAACAACATTTCTGAATCTTGTTAACTAATTGTGTTTCGCTGTCATCTTTCATCTCAACTCTCGAAAATTAGTTAACTTCCGGGAATTAGTTCATTAGAAATGTAATATCAAAATTATAGGTCCACAAGAAGTGAACAGGTTGATATGTTATTAATTTACGGAGAATGTTTCGAAAACATTGTCGCCGCTTGTCAGTTATACGCTGAACGATACCCACACAGAATAAACCCACAAAAAACATTTTTTCAAAAATGTGGGGAAAAGATTCCGAAAAGAACCCAACAATGGAAAAGATGAAATGCATAGTGCAATTTGTTACTGCACCAAAATACAAAAATGATTTTTTTTCCTTAATTAATGTTCTAGAGATACAGGTAGGTGGCCCATAGGGGATTCATTTGAACAAAATTAGTTTTTGATCAAAATGTGATGTGACTAAATTGACCAGTAAGTGACACAAAAATCAGAAAACATTTGGTTTTTCTGTTATTTGCGACTCATTGTGAATAGCTCTGACCAAATCTCATTCATCCACGTGGTAAAATAAAAAAACAATTTTAATTTCAATTGTTCATAAAATATGACATTTGACATAAGGTTTGGACTCGTTTTGACCTGTTGAACTTGAATATGTGAAAATATACAGAGTTCCTTTTGAAAAAACAAAGGTACTGGCATTTCCAGAAAAACCGGAAGTCCACCATATTGGTAATGTGATCAAATCCGAAATGGTTGCTTATATAACTGTACCAAATTCCAGAAAAATCCGTACACGAATGCAGAAGTTACTGGGGTGGCCCGTGTCACCTGGTATTGTCATAACCAGTTGAGAAATTGATTTCAAAATTCCTTTGATTGAAACATTCACATGTTATATTTATGGAGATGCATTCAATATGTTACCTTATTGACACTCGGTATGTGTATTCCATTGTTTATCATTAAAGTCCATATTTATTTTGGAATATAAGTTGATTGTTAATTATGAATATACAATCACAAGAAATCCTTTCAATAAGTGATGATACCGCAATAGATAAATATTAATATGCTAGTAATTTCGGAAGTTCGAATCTACTACCTCTTCAATTTTATTTTCGTTAACCAATTCCTGCTCATGAGGTGATCCTCGTTAATAGTTATTGGTGTAGTTTCTATGAAAAGTTGATGCCCACCGTTTTGTACGTGTAAAATATTATTTTCAACCACTGGAGATTTATTTACGGATCAGTCGTGAATATAGAAACAAGGAAAATATTTTGACATATATGATGGATCCACAATTACAAAGGACGTTTGCCCATGATTGAAACCTGTATGCAGTACATAATATTTTTATGAAGAGCTGTTAATTACATACAATTACTCAATTCAGCTTTCAAACCAATAAAAGTACAGGAGATTTCTGAAAAATCTATATTCTAGTTTGAAGGAAGCGAGCGCTGCAGTGTTTTGTGATATATCTAAAGCTTTCGAATGTTACCCAAACTTCATCTCTACAGCTTCAGACGACGAACCTTCATTTGATTCGAGTCCTATCTGAGTGAAGTTTTTGGGCAAACTTTAACGTGTTTTGTTTGTATTTTGGCAGACAACACGACTATATCATCGCAAGGACCCAAATTACCTTCATAGTAGAATGAGTTTTGTATGTTTAAATCAATTTGCATCTTCTCTGAACTACTTTTGCCACTTGAAGTAATTTTTTTCAACTTGTGATTGTAATTTATCTAGAAACTAGCAAGTCACATATTTTTATTATTACTTTTATATAAGTTTTTTATATCACATATATTCTGTACAAAAATTTGTCCATGAGATGGTAATCTGCTGACATTGAGTATATTTGATTTGTAGATGGAAAATTCTAAATATATTTGGTAATTTTTCCAATATATGTCGCAGACCAGAATTAATCGATTTCTCAACTTCATCAACATATTTTATGATATTTTCAATGAACTCTCTGATTTTGTTCAGGTCAGAAGGTTGTCAAAGAGGCAGAGATGGGTCGTGAATGGCTTGGTTATAGTTGGTATCGGAAAGTTCAATGGAACATCGGGGACATATTCCAATCCCCACAATTTATGTATCAATTCATCGCCTAGAGACGCCAGTCCGCTCTCCCACCATTTCCCCTTCTTTCGTGGAAGTTTCTATGATCCCAAAAAGGTCGTTTGTGAAAAAATCACTCTAGGAAAATTGTCAGGTAGACTTCAAGGAAAATTGAGCAGTCACCTGATTTCTGACAGACACCTGTGAACATTGTAGTAAATTTCGAGGATTTTGTCCCATTTTTGCGGCAACTGTTCTGTGCAGGATATTGTTCGTAGAAGTATAATCTTTGACTCAACCCACGTGAGGCCATCTCAAACGGCGCCTCCGCCGTGAAGGGCCCATCCCCCATCACCAAGGCAATAGCCCTGGTCTACCCCCAACCCAGGAAGAAGAAGAAGGAAGAAAATAAGATCCCTGCCTAATTTTTTCGAATTTCATGTAATAAAAATACATATTCATTTTATTTCACCCCATTTCTCCTATAATCCGTAAAAAACAAACTAAGCTGACAAAAAGCAAAAAGCAAAACACACTATCAAAATTCCAAAAATAAATAACACATTTTCAAATTCAATGAAACCAACATATCAAAATTATTAAACAAGAATGCAAATGATTTCACAAACAAAATCAAAATTCAATAGAAATTCCAAATTTCAAACGAATTCAGAAAAACATAGACTCTAACAAATATTACAACAATGAAAATAAACGCTTCCCAAATTAGAAAAATAACGATTCGAAAACCAAAAAATTCAAGCAAATATAAACATAAAATTAGGAATAATTCGAAAATGCATACTATAACACATACGAAACACAAACAAACAGGCAGACGAACGAAATACAAAATCCCAAACACCGCACTGATCAGGAATTACTTTTCAGATCCACAAGAATGATAAGGAGTTTTTCTATAATGAAATGAAAACAGGTTGGAATAAATTGAATGGAAATGAGTTGCCCACTCATAAAATAAAGGCCAAGAAAATATTTTGTTATCAGATAGGGGATAAACAACTGTGTGAGTGATTTTTTCTGAGAGAGAATGTCCAACAGCCCATCTCGACCCCTAGATAGGGTCAGATAGGGTACCCTATGGGATATGGGAGACATATTCTATTTTCGGTTGCAAAACTCTCGAACAAATACTGCCTCGTCGTCCTCGTCATCTATCCCAGCACAGCTACATTGTGTCCATTACCCACAGATAGAACATGCGACTTATCTTTCATTTGAATCCAAGTTTTTTCCATGGCAGTAAAAGCAAGGGATATTATTTTCATCGTTTTCACTTTCTGGTGAAGAATTAGGATTATTGTTGGTTTTCTTCTTATTTTTTTTCTCAGCCAATTCGGTTTTCTCATTCTTTCTTTGTTCTTTCACCTCTCTTTTCCTCTTCTTGTTACCTTCTGCCAGTCCTTTTTTTCCATTGTTTCTTCTATTTCATTTTTATACGGGAAAGAAGTTATGATAGCTGTTTTTCCTCGTTTGCTTGTCACGCGTGAAATTTTGCGAGGTGCAGCATAAAGCATCACTTGCTGAGGACTAACACAAATTACCGATTGCTCTGGTGGAGTTGTTGGCCTCCAATCTATTCCTATATTGCTCATCCAAGTGGAGCATCCAGGCTCGGGCTCTGCTTCGAACTCAGATAGTGTCATGACATCAGGCCAGGCATGGTATCTATCAGCGGTTCGTCAATAGTTTCTTTGTCAGAATCCTCAACTGTCGTAACTGAATCTATCTTTGCAGGTATTGTTTCAGCCGTTATCGTCTCAGGGACAACTGAAGCGTCAGTTGATGCGAATGGTCTATTTGGAGCTGTTGCTTCGTGGTCCTAAGTAGTGGCTTCTGGCAATGCTTCAGTGATGCATAATATCTCTGATTGTGGAATATCTGTCATCAATGATGAAGCAAAGTCAATATAAAAAAAAAACTGTTCGAACGTATGGCCAAATGCCACATTTTTCGGAGTCATTACTGCCGTTGCCATTGTAGAAGCCTGAATAGAGGCTTTACCGAAAATATCTGCTAAATTTACCACCATCCCTGGATTGCTGCTGAAATAGGCTGTTATTTGATGGACGTACTATATTATCAAGGGCCTCATGTATGCTACGTCGACGACTTGAAGTCGATAAGTCGTCCCATTGGAACGAGCTTCATTAATGAGGTCAAGGTTTTGTGTGTGGGTGCTGTGGCCATCTAACAACAAGAGCATAGTTCGATCAACCGTTGCCCTACTAAATTCAAAGAACTTCTCAAACCAGCCAATGAATAATTCAGCTGTTATCCAGCTGGAATCGCTGCCAACATCTCAAGTTCCAGGAGCAGCATTCAGCATTAGCTGTAGATCCATTCTCTTTCTTGGGAACATCATCATCAGAGGCATGTATTGGCCACTAGCACTGAAATATATTTCCACAGTTATTGTAGTGTCTCTCTCCGCAGAAGTTATGGATCCCACTTATTTTCTGCCGTTTCACCAGATTATTCCTGACTTTGTTTTAGGTACCACTGCAACTCGTGTTTCATCGCAATTATAAACTCTGTCTGCCAAAAGTTTGTGCTCATCATAAATGTTGCCGAGGAGTTCAAAAAATTCTGCAACAGCTTGTTTATTAAACCCAGTGGCATGTGCAGCTGAAGTGCTTTCTGGTTTTCGTACCGAAAATTGTGGATGCCTGCTTGAAAATCTCTGCACCCAATCTATGCTAGTTTTTTTTGCAGAGTTAAAGACATGTTGTTTCCATTTTTCACTGCCAGAGTGTATGCCAAAGCCTTCCAATCTTTTGTTGTTAGTCCGTAAAGATGACTCTCCATATCCATCACATAGTTGCAAAACTCTTTCTCTTTGTCATCAGAAAATGCTTGCTTTTTTGGGCCTAACGTCTAGGGCTACACGTGCTTCTTTTACTTTCCTTTCGGGGGTCATTTGTGGAACATAATATGTTTTCGCCGCTAATTTATACCCCATTTCCCCTTCAATTACAACATCTACCGCATTTTTCAGACTCTGTTTACCCCAATTCCCCCTTTCCGTCTTTCTTCCATAACTTTTCACCATCCTGAAACAAGATAAAACTCAACTAAGTTATGAAGAATCATAAAGTGTCATGATGAAATCATTCGAATTTATTTGAGTGGCAAGATGGGGTACCCCATACCCCATCTTGCCCTCCCATGCACATTTGAATAAAATAACATGTCTTCAAACATGGGAACAAACATATTCTTACCGGCTGGTGTAATGATTGATATACAAGAATAACTTCCAGTCAGTTCTAGGAAACTAATGTTGGGGTAAAAAACACATCTAGGGCGAAATCGCGTGTCACTAGCCAATACCATAGCGGCGCGTCATTATAAGCTAGAGCGGTTGTGATTGGTCATTCGTGCGGCCGATGAGAGCTGGTACCCATCTTGCCACCCCTTGCCCTATTCGAAGAGTAGATTACACATATCATCAGATATAAGTATTGGTCCTTTTGAAATGAATTACAGTTTTTCATTCGCAATTCAGCCCTAGTGATGTAATCCACGAAAAAAACAATATTATGCTTCATTGTTCCATTCCATAGGTAGATTATATATATATTATACAAAGCTTCCTCTTACAGAAGGCTATGGGTAGATCGCGTAGCTGACAATTAATGTGTGATATGGGGAAAATAACCACATGGCTAACCGAAACGTTACAATATGCTCAGTTGAATCAGTCAATATCCTTCAGACCAGTTATATGGATAATTTACACCCCAATCCATTGAGGTTATAGTCTATACATAGCCGTCAACTGTCCCATTGCTCACTTGGAAAACTGAACTGGACGAAACTTTTAAATACATCCACCTTTTATTGCTTGGATTTTCCTTTGTAATGAACCACTTTCAGATGAGAGAGAGTTAATGGTTTGAACATATATTGTATAAATAACGTGTATACGAAAGTTTTTGATGAATCTAACAGACTGACATATATATGTATATATCTCATTATGTGACAACTTCATAACACTAACAGCTTTTTATATTCCAGTGAATCTAGATCATGTGGAGATATTATACATTTTATATTCAACGCCCTCCCTTGACCGATACACTTTGAAAAATATTTCTTTTGCTTTAACAATACAAAAATAAACATAGTTCGAAGAACATTCTTTGGTACCTGTTTTGCAAATTAAACACATTCAAATTATTGGCACTGAATTTACATTTGTGTGTTAGTATCAGCTAATGGTAGGCACACAATCCCAAACCTGAGACACAGAACTGATGTTCAGGTCCTTTCAAACCTTTAGTCAACACATCTGCATACATTTCCTCGTTTGGCATATATCTAACAGCAATAGAACCGTTCTGGATACATTCACGAACATAGTAATACTTTATGTCTATATGTTTTGAACAATTGTGATGTACAGAATTGTGCAACAATTTCTGACAACTCTGATTATCATTCGAAATGACTACAGGTTCACAAGCAACATTCAGCTCTTTTAGTAATCCTGAGATGTGAACTGTTTCTCTGCTTGCCTCGCTGACAGCCATGTATTGCGCTCCAGTCGACAGAAGTGCCACAGATCTATGCTTACGAGACTCCCAGCTTATACAACTCACAGCTAGGATGTATGTGTAGACAGTATGGGATCGCCTGTTATCTTGATCCGCTGCCCAATTTGCATCTGCGTAGCCTGTCAACCCTGGATTACCTCTTTGGAATTTCAGACACATCCCTTCAGTTCCTTGGAGATACCTGAGTACTCGTTTACCAGCTTGCCAATGTTGCTGACCAAATCTGCTATCAAACTGACTAAATACACTCACAATGTTAGCTTTGTCTGGTCTACAGCACACAGCTAACGAAATAATATATCCGAGCTATATTGCATCAATGTTCAAGGTCCTGACAAAATTAAAATATATTTTGGCCCCCCAACATTCGATTTTTTCCATAATGTCGTCTCAATATCAACCTTTTTCCACGTCAAAATTTCCTTAATAATATTGCATCAATATTATTCTGATTTTTGAGTGCTATTGGGAATAAAACAGCTCCATAGAGTATTCTGAGGGAACACGCTTTTCACGAATGCTCGAGGAAAGCCGCCACCAAATTCCAAACGTGTAATGTAGATAAAATATATTTCTTTTTATTCAACAAATCCCAATACAGAATGAACGTTGAAATGAATCTAAGAGGAAGCCTTAAGCTACCCCTTCCTCACTTAATGATTGTAACTCAATACAATAACTGTCTCATTCCTAAAGAAACTGAATACCCGGCGGTGGAAGTTACGTTCAAACAGAAATAAATGATTATTCTTACAGTCCCCAGTTCGCAAGTTCGCAGCAAGATTTTACCCAGTTTATATTTACTTAAATAGAAATCCAATCTCAATTGAACATCCATGGATATTCTTTATCAGAAATGCCCATTCGTTAAATCTAATTTAATACAAAATACACAACCGGATTGAACTCCGAATAATTATTTCCATCGGAAGTTTCACATAACTATATTATATCAACATTATGTCCGTGTTAGAAGCTCTATAGACGAAAAGTTTTGAATGGTAGTTAGTTCCAATACTCCGTTCACCAGGAACTGCAATTATAAATATAATAACTGAAGTTCTTCCAGAAATTCCCGACAACATACTCGAAGCAATCAATTAAAATGCTATTTCGAACTGAGCTTGATGAACATTTACTCTCATGTGAGTTGAAAAGGGATAAACATTTGTTTACTGAAACGAACGAGCAAACGTGTTGAAACATGCGGCTCATTCGAAAAATATACATCCATTGAAATTAGGTGGAAGTAATTCATCAATGATATTCCATTTTTGGGCAACTAGTGGATATCAGGGTTTGCAGCAATGAAGAAGAAAACTCTTCAATATCGATCCAAGTTCTCTGAAATCTGTATTCCCATTATTAGGCCAGGTTATGGCTTGCAAAAGGTACCGTTCTATTTTTGTTGATTCGTTCAGTTCGGTGTCTTGACTGATATTCGGAGTTTGTGACTTTGAGCGACTGGCACTTGCACCGCCATATTGGAAAAATGGCAGCGAAAACTAGTTTTTCGAGAATATTTTTCCACCAGCGCCACCCAGGTCAAAAATAGTTATTTACAAAAATTATAGAACATGAAATTTTCTACAACTTTTGTGGTGGAGTCAAGCTCAGAAATTCTCTACAATTCGGTGAATACCGATTATTCAGTGTAGAGATAGAGTGAGAGGCGCGTATTTTTTTCATATTGTATTCTCAAGAGGCCTAATTCACGATCCGTTATTGACTGATGTATTCTTTTTCTTGTCGAGTTTGTAAGGATTTTGTATGCTATATTTGAGAAGCAGACAGTCTTGAGTCTTGATGCTATTGATGCAATAACAATGTCGTCGCCATATTTTTGAAGTAACCTTGACCCATAGAGAAACTAAAAATAAAGAGAGTTGTCAAACCTGCAGTAAAAGTTGGCACCACGTTTAGACAGTGGCGACATATCTCGCAACTGGCCGAAGTGAATACAGTTGGTAGAACCGATTGAGATAAGGCGGGTTTTTCAAATGTGTTACTTTTATATGATTGATATGGTATATATTTTATAAGTGATCGATTTGCCATTCTTGTATTCCATATGAATGGTTGTATCATATAAAATACTGGAATGGCAAATCGATCACTAATAAAATATATACAGTAATCGATTCGTAGAATCTGTTAGTTCGTTCGTGGTTAACATAAAGTTCCAAAGTAAATCTTCATTTCATGATATCAAGAACAAAATTAAACATCTTATAAAACAAGAATAATGAGTTGAACACTATGAAAACACATTTTATTGTATCTAGGACAATGTACAACTACAGATAAAACAATAATAAAACTCCGAAAAACAACAAAATTAAAAATATTCTTCTGTCGCTTATCATCAAATCAACCAAAATAAAAACATTACATTTACAACAAACCTTCAATAATTTTGTTAATTTATTAGCTCAAAGGAGACCATGTACTTCGTACTTCCTCAAATGGTGATAGTGTGATAGGAAATTACAACTGATGGATGGAAATAAGTACCAGTTTGTGAAAAAATTTCTGCAACTGATGGATGGAAATAAGTATCAGTTTGTGAAAAGCAGCTTATATTTTACCTTGTGAAAGAATATTTCGAGGAATTTCAGCGTCAACTCGAATAACATTCAATTTTCGACGTTGGGTTCATAATTCAAGTCCATGGTATAATTTCTATAGTTAATTTTTCGATGACAATTAACAGTAGAATTATTCTGAAATTATTACGTGGTTTGTCATTTTCTGACAAATGTCGAAATTGGAAAATTATCATGTCGCCAGTCGTCTGTTGATTGCGGGCAGGGCCTCCATGCGCGACTGGCCGTACCAAAAACTTGGTGGTCAAGATCGCCAATGTTTCAAACAGTCTCTTTATTTTTAATTTGTCTATGCCTTGACCTGACTGTTCTGCTCACCGGGTGGTTATTTCCTTCAATGTGATTATTCAGCTCATCAATAGAGAACTGACATTTCCGGAGTTCTCTTCAAGATAAGGATAGATAGTTTTCATTGCTTCATCAACGTTTGTAGATAGTCGATAACCTCTTTTTGTTCAGAAAATTGATGTTAATCTTACGATAAAAAGATACCTTCGGTACAGGAAACACTAATTTGTCTTATTAAGTCATAACATTTATTCGTACAACTACATTAGCTTAGGTGACATACATGACATTACTCCTTGACAACTTTCTATGTTTGCTCTGGAGAGTCTCAGGGTGTATATAAATGTAGACACACTTAATTCAAATTTATTCCTACACCCTTCCTATTTGAAATAAGTCTTTACTCCTGATGCACTTCAGGAACTTAGACTTTTCCAAAGGCTTGGTGAATGAATCTGCCACCATAGACTGGGTGGTCACATACTGTACCGTCACTAGTCCATCTTCGATTTTTTCCTTCAGAAAATGGTGACGTACATCTATGTGTTTTGTACGTGATGGGTAACTTTCATTCATGGCCAATTTAAGAGCTCCTTGGTTATCTACATGGAGTAACGTTGGTCTTGAACCCGAACTTAGTTCTTGACTCAAACCACGAAGCCACAATGCCTCTTGAATTGCAGATGACATAGCCATGTATTCAGCTTCCGTGGTACTAAGAGCAATTGTTGACTGCTTCTTGGTGTTCCAAGAAATAGGGGAACCGTTTTTTAAGAAAATATACCCTGTTACTGAGCGTCTATCATCTGAATTATTTGCCCAATCAGCATCGCAGTATCCTACTATGTCTGAGTCACCAATTTTATTTCCATTGAATTCCAATTGGTGATGGACGGTACCTTTTAGGTAGCGTAATATACGTTTGACGGCTGCCCAATGTACTGGTCCTGGATTCTGATTGAAACGACTTACACAGCTCACTGCATAGCTTATGTCCGGTTTCGAAACTTGAACGGCAAACAGCAAACAACCAACTGCTTTCTGGTAGGGAGTATTTTCCATTTCCTGCATTTGTGCTGCAGTAGACGATGTTTGTTCTTTTGTTAATTTTCCACCTGCACACATTGGGGTGCCTACTGGATTAGCTTGGTCCATGTTGAATATTTTTAAAACGTTGTGAAGATAATCCTTTTGATATATCCAAATTTTCCTGTTGGATCTGTCTCTTGTTACTTCCTAGTAGAGATTCCACTGAACCAATGTCTTCCATTTTGAAATTGTTCAACAACTGACACTTCAATTGATTTTTTGCCTCATCATTATTTGACAAAAGTATCACGTCATCGACATTGATTGCAAGTATAAGTTTCAACTCATTTGTCAGTTCATAATAAATACAAGGATAAGTTTGTGATTATTTCATACCTATATTTTTCAAGAATGAGTTATCTTCTGATTCCAAACACGACTAGCCTGCTTCAGACCATATAACGATTTTTTCAATCGACTTACTTTGGTTGTTTGGTCAAAGAATTCGGGATGGACCATATACATTTTTTCTTGTAAATCTCCTTGCAAAAATGCTGTGACAGCATCAAGCTGGTCAATTTCGAGGTCGTATTCTGCAGCAAAAGCAAGCAAATACCTGATCGGGCTGTAGCGGACAACAGGGGAATATGTTTCCTGATAATCGATACCTTTTTTTTGTGCGCATCCTTTCATTACAAGTCGAGCTTTGTACTGAGGCATATCTCCAAATTGTCCTTTGGTTTTGAAAACCCACTTGCAGTTTGACGGCCTTTTTTTTTGGGTGGTAAATCCACTAAGTCTAAAGTAGCGTTCTGAATGAGAGCGTCATATTCATTTTGCATTGCTCGAAACCACTTATCCTTATCTGGCCGACTGAGAGCATCCTCTACTGTTAGTGGATCATCATCTGCTTCTACCATTGCAGAATATGTCACGTAATCTTTCATCGCTTCAGGTGCTCTTCTCACTCGCTGATTTCTTCGGACTAGATAGTCTGAATCATTTTGATCAACATCTACATCAGAAATATATCCACATATCCATTTGATGATCCATTTTCTGGCTGACTGATGTCCATTTCATTTCTTCCTTCCAAATCTGCTTCTTCAGAATCTTTCCTCGTTTGTGCAGTAGGTTCCTATTCAGGAAAACAAAATAGATCTTTCTCTTTAACTGCATCTTCTTTTTTCTTCTCCAATAGTGTAGCCCCTTTTTTATTCTCTACAAACTGTACATCTCGTGAGATATACACAATATTCTGCTGTGGATCATATAATCTGTATGCTTCAGATTCCAAACTGTAGCCAACAAGAATGGACGGAGTAGCCTTAGCATCTAATTTTTTCCTTATTGCCTAGGAATATGAGCATATGCCATGCAGTCGAATATTCTCACATGCTTCATTGTAGGTTTCTTGTTGCTCCATAGTTCTTCTGGTGTTTTATCTATGGATCTACTCGGTGAATGATTCATAAGATAGACTGATGTATAAACAGCTTCTGCCCAAAATATATTTGGTAGTTCTGCATCAATCAGGAGACAACGAGCTTTTTCGAAGATAGTGCGATTGAGTCTCTCGGCTTTCCCATTCTGTTCGGGTGAATACGGACACGTGAGCTGTTGTTTTATACCAGTAGTAGTCTTCAAGAGGGGGTTAACCTTGGAATGAAAAATAATGAGCTATAAACTCGTATCCCCTTTCTTTTGGCATTCAAAAAGACGGCTTAAACTTATAAGATATCGTGTCCGCGTCTTGAGATATTCAAAGTCAAATGTCGCAAAAATCAATTTTTCGTAAATATCTCGCTCTCCATGACATTTGCATTTATCATAAAAGTTGTAGAGCATACAAATTTTGTTCGAAGCAATTTTTCATACGTTCAACCGTTTTTGAGATAGAAGGCGAAGGGTGCGGAGCGCTCAGTTATATATGTCATAACGCAAAGTCAACCGTGGATATCAATACATAGTACGGCTTATGAAGTTCATTATTTAGTTGTTGACAAATCTGTCGAAATTAACGATTGCGAGATTTCTGTAGATCCGTTAGTATTCTTCCAGAGAGTAACTGTAAGCAAAAGTATGGAAGTAATCTACAACTCAATATGAACAAACTCCATATCCGACTTCTCTATTTGATACTAATGGCATGAGAAAAACCACGAAAGCCACATTATTTGACAATAGGAAACCTGTTGATATCGAACTTGATGCAGATGATGTAACATACATTATCGATGGTGGAATTCTTCTGCATCGCATCGTATGCAGCAAAAATGATACCGTGTTCGTTGTTTCAGATGAATACAATATTCGCAAACACATTATGAATCGAGTATAGTTGTTGTATTCGACGGGTACTAGGACAATTGTAGATACATCAAAGCAACGGTTCAACTGAAACTGCTGCTCTTCCAAAATGTTATTGAGTTTGATTTGATGAAACAATGATGGTGCCAATCAGTAAAGAGGAGTTTGTGTCAACTCGATGTAATAAGAGAATCCTCATTGACATACTTGTTCACAAATTGAAAACTGAAAAGAGATTGATCTGCTAGTTATTTCAATTGGACGTTTTCAATTATATCAATACAATTTTTTTTTTGAAAAATTGGCAAAGACAATGTCAAGACACAAAAATATTCTTCTAAAAGTTTAGATGAATATTCTCGTTCTAAAATACACAATTTATTTTTGTACGCATTAAGTGGCTGCGACACGACTTCTGCACTTCTTAGAAAAATGACAAAAACTTTCATTAAAACATTAGACAAACTTCCCGATTCGGATCCATTGGTTCGAATACTTCAACACTGGAAATTTCCCTGTACAAACATTGTTTGAAAATGGAGAACTCGTTAGCAATATAAATATATAATGCTCCAGAATCTGAGGACCATATTGATAAACTTTGCTAGACACAAATCAACAAAGCTCAAAAAACCTGTGCAGTTATCAACTCTCCCACAACGAGTGCAGCAGCTACATATAAAAAACTTGGTTAGAAAACGATTTAGAACCGATGGAATGGGGTTGAGTACTGCAAATGAATATAAAGAAGCGTGGAGCCTTAATTTGACAGTACAGCTACCAATCTCAGATAATTCAGAAATATTAATACACTTAGGAACGTTATATATATATATATATATATATATATATATATATATATATTATATATATTATAGTACGCCTAGTGAAATAACTGTTAATCATTTACTTGGATATTGTTTCCATGATTCCTTTTGGATGATCCAAAGTTCAAACCCACTATAATGATCAAATAGTTGGATGATTCTTCATTACAACATGAATATCTGGCAAACTTACAATGCATAAAATGTTATTACCCTCGACTGGAGAACAACACTTCGTTTTATTGTTAAATGATTTTTATTTTGGATTACCAATTTTTACACGTTCAATGATTCAAAATATGATTATTTAGTTTCTTTTGAAGATAGTTTCTATTTGCAGATTTTACTGAGAAACCAGTAATATAAGACCGTTTCGGCAATCTACACTTTCAATATTTTCCGTCACATTTTTTATAACTGGCTACCTACTTCATTAATAATTCCACGAATTCAATACCCGTTACTTCATTTGAAGTTGATATACTTCTGAACTGAACATTTTCACTTGAGGAGTCTAGAGCACCTCCAATATAACATCCCCAACTCATCTGAACGTCTGAACACTTCTGATCATGGTGGTTATATGCAGCTCAAATTCATAAAGCAATAGCGGCTTCAAAAAGCACGCGTGGTACTAAACTTTATTTATGGGTCGGTCTATCGCTTTGATGTTCCCCTCGCATTCCAGCGAGTTACAAATATCCCGCTGTATGAGTGAATCATCGTATATGACTGTTGATTTTAAATTCACGAACTATTAGTTGTCAGCGTACAAGGAATGTTCATATTTATGATGCGTTTTGATGGGTGGTGTTATTATATCAAATAATTTACGAGATTTCACTCTTTTGTCGGAAATCACCCCGCATTCCTGCCCTCTAATTCAATAGCGGACAAAGAGAAGCAGTCGTTCCCCTTCTTGTGTCGCATTTATCCAGTCAAGGGCATTACAATTTTTACATTAAAACGACCCGGTTGATCCAGGGCGTCACAATGTTGCATGAATAATACATCGGACAGGTAAGAAATATTCCCGCAATATTATAACAAATGAAAATTGACACATGTCTAATTGTCATTGAGTTTAGTGGTACCTACTGTTTGTGTGTAAGAATTCCTTAGTCTGGGTCTGAGTTGAAATTTGTGATATTGTTGTTGAATTTAAAATGTTAGTGAATGCAGAATTTCTTTCTAATGACAGTAAATAGGATTGAGTCTCACCCAAATACCCAGATAATCAATGTTAGTTTGTTATGTAGACAATTTTATTCTTGAGAAATTGAAGCCATTTCTCCATATGTTTTCTGGTAGTGTGAGAGAGATTATACTTCTTTCCACTCTATCTCATGAATGACTAGATTCTTTAAAATTTCTCTAGCAAAAAATAAATCACATATGATAAACCCTCCCACAAAGTGAAGAGATTATATTTAACTGGGATTAATAAATTGTAAGTTATGCTATTGAAATGTGAGTAAGTAACAAAACCAAATTCAAAAAAAAATATTTTTATTGCCTGATAATGCACTGATTTTTTCGAAATGAATTGACAATCTCAACTTGATTATCGCCCAATCAGGCATATAATTATGAATGAAAGGAAAGGGAACGACTCAATGAAAGCTCTCAGGAGCTTTGAGTAAATAGACAACGTGATGAATAGAAAGCTCATTAACTATTATGGTATTTCTCCAAATTTATATTCTTCACCAAAATAACATGAAGCTCTCTCGGTCAGTTCTATAGTAGCAGCTACCACTGAACAAAGTTTCCCTTTTTTGACAGGCATCTCAACCAGTGACGATGATTATTTTATAAAAGACTCTAAACAATTCCAGGGGTGAGTACGTAATGAGAGAGGTTTTTCCAATATTGGAATTCCAAAGAGTTGAAACTACACTCTGAATATTTGAATAATGTCCATTTATAAAACTATTGATTCGAAAGTAAAACGGCCAAACACCCTATTTTTGATTAATTATGAATAAGAAACTCAGTAACTATTATGGTATTTCTCCAAATTTCCATTCTTTACCAAAATTATATGAAGCTCTCTCGATCGGATCTATAGTAGCATCTATAGGATTTCCCACTGAACGAATTGCTTCTTTTACCAGAGGAAGGTCAAAAATGAACAAAACAATATCATCAAATCAACATAACAGAAAGCTTTATACATTACAATTCATTTTTGACAATTTTCATACCAATGGCAATTAGAGTAGTCTTGTTCTGCATTATATTCAGTAGATGCTGATTTCACGGAAGAATGTGCTTTTGGAAAGCGTAACCTTCAATTTTCTACTTGCAACCCAACCGGTGATGGGATAACTACTCTTTTGTGAGTGAACCTCGAAATTTTCCTGAAAATGTCTGCTGAAAATGTTGGACAGGTGCTTGATAGTCATATAATGGAACTGAAAGTGATGGAGTATAGGTCATATTTGCAGATATAACGCGTTTTCATACCATATATTGCGAAAACCTAAGCTCGTATCCCATCGAAAAACATGGTGCACAGTGCTGATTTCCATCCCTCGACCGTTTCTATTCCATTCTTTATTTTGTTTTTTGTTTTTTCTTGTGAATTTTAATTTTTCAGCAAAATGACACTCAATTTCATCTGAAAAGTACGTATTTTAATAGTTATTCGCAGGAACTACCGGTTATATGTTCGTTTTTTTTATAGAAACTCCCACATGAAAAATTCCCAGGATACTCGATGATGATGGATGATTCACTATTGATACTCCACCTATCAGATGATATTTCAAAGATGAGAAATATTGATTCAATTGGATAGAATATGAAGCAGTCATATACTTTCACGAACGTGATTGTGACTTTAACTCATATATACCTACCAACCATCCATTTCCATATCTCCATTTCCAAATCAATAACAAGTATGTGTATGAAGTCATATGATATGAGATGAACTAGGGAATCCCATCTTTGAGAAGAAAACAGCGAATCAGTTGCTAGAAGGTTACGTAGACCAAAGTCATCCATGGAAAATTGTTCATTTAAAAAGATATATGTTTCACTGGGTTTATTTCCGGATTTCGAATCGCACATTTCAGAAGTGCGTATTCATTCATAAATAAAATATTGGATGGTACCTATGATCGGATGCCATAACAGAGATTTCTTTCTTTCGTGAATATTGAGAATGTAAATCTGATAATTCTATCAATTTTTTATTCACAATCTCTATACAAGATGTTTCCATCAATTTTTCATATCTCTAAAGAGGATGTGCTTCGAGAGCAAGACGACAGTTTCCAAGATGGTTTGCGATATTCGTCAATTTTCCATCCAAAATATCTGTACCTCATAACATACAACTGATACACATCGTTGTTATTGATTTGGAAATTGAGTGATATGTATGTAATTGGTATTTACAAATTGAAGTAAGAAGTATGTAAAAATTCATGACCGCTTCATTTTTCATTAACATCTTTGAAATATCTCATTCTTTAGTTCTAATGGAAGCAGAAGGGTAGCTGAGGGGTGATAGATAATATTACTTTATCCGTTTTTCTATCAGGTACAATAAAAATGCGTTGGAAAAATATTTCCTCATGAATGATAATTTCAGGGGTTCAAAGACGATTCACATCCATCCAAAAGAGAGAAACGTCAGAAAAGCTTAAACTTGTTACATGCATATTAAATGGAAAAAACTTTTGAGAAAGTTAAAACTTTTTCACGCATCTATAAAAGTGATGCATTAAAGAGTAGGTTAAATGTTTTTTTGTGGATTTCCACGATTGATTGCAATTGCAAAGACGTTTTACGACATTTATATTACTTTGACATCACACGATCTCATCATAGAATTCGACGTCAGTCAACTATTTTTTTTTTAACATCCATATAATTCTCAATCCAATAGTTTTTTTTTTTTAGTCATAACAGGCTCTCTTGTTGAATTGGAACTCTCAAACTGATCCATCGGGAACTCTGGAAAAAAAAGTATGTCTGTTTCTCTCAAACATTGACTCTAATGAAATATTTCTCTTGAATTTTGGAGAAATGAAAATGAATAAATGCTTCAGTCGGGTGACAGCATCCAAGTTGTTCATTAATTTCTGTGACCGTTTTCGATAACCGTTAATTGAATTCGTTCAAACTAGTTTGTAGATTGAAAAATGATACGTTATGATATCTACACCAGACAAAATTGCTAAGCTGATATTTACACTATACACACCAATATCACAGATTTCCACAGAACTATTGAACATATGAATCAATTTCTATTCGAAGTTTCCTGCCTCAATCCTGAATAACAGAACATAGATTCATTTCCGAAAATCCAAACTGATAACATGAAAAATTTGTCTGCTATTTTATAATATTGTAAGATATTAGAGATTCAGGAGAACGTTGTCCCATGTTTTGTTAGCCCAACCCTGGGCTCAGTTGTTTATCTTATTCGATCTGTTCCGATGTTACTGAACCCTAAGTTGTTTGAGAATGGCTCAGATTCAGAGGATCATGTTGCCATGTCATGAAGTCAAAGCTAGTGGGCTAAGAGCGGGCTGCAGAAAACCTGGCCAATCGAGTAACAAAATGAAATATTTTCAAAATGTTGGTACTCACAGCAAACATAACAAAAATCGTTGACTGCCTGGGCAAAATTGGTGCATGAGTTTTTCATGGCCTTTTTTCGGAAAAAGCAGCCATACCAATGTAGCAACAGATTAGTAATAGTTTTTTTTTTTTTTTTTTTATAATAATAATAATTTATTGGCCCGAGTTATGTAAGTTACATTTAAGGTTGTCAAATTATACGAAAAACAGAAAATATGAACGAAACTGAGTACAGGTATATACAAGACACGTCGACAATTATAGTAAAATTTTGAATATAAAACTATATGTATACTTATGTTAAGTTCAGTCACCTGAAATTCATAAAATTCAATAAAATATATATACAATTTAAAATTAGTCAATATTACATCACAACAGAAGATACATAGATAAAAATATGCCTGCTTATATCTCAATCAATTGTTTCGTCAAAATTGAATTCGAAATATTCTTCTAGAGAATAGAATGTA
This sequence comes from Gonioctena quinquepunctata, assembly GCA_018342105.1. Classification (NCBI taxonomy): domain Eukaryota; kingdom Metazoa; phylum Arthropoda; class Insecta; order Coleoptera; family Chrysomelidae; genus Gonioctena; species Gonioctena quinquepunctata. Next base: position 99,847 of record JAFIRS010003159.1, on the reverse strand, counting down.
TTTTTCAATAATATATTGATGATTGCTGCCTTTAACTGTTTGGTATGGGCATTTTTCAGTGCATCCGGTAATTTGTTAAAAATTTTGATGGATGTGTGATTAATTGGCTGTTGAGTTTTTTTCAGGCGGTGATAGGGAATGCTCAACGAATTTCTATTCCTTGTGTTATGAGAATGGTAGGAAGAATTTGAAAATAGAGACTTTTCGTTTTCTTTCACAAACATCACATATTGTAGAATGAATACTGAAAGTAAAGTTAAGATGCTAAATTTTGCAAATAACGGTTCACAACGGTTTTGCTATTATTCGTAAAACTTTTTTTTGTAGTTTGAATATTCTTCCACTTTCTACCGAGTTTCCCCAAAGAAGAAGTCCCTAAGAAAAAGTTGAATAAAAGTTACTGTATTAATATGTTAATGCGGTATCTACAGTAGTAAATTCTACTAGTTTACTGATTTGATACACTACTTCATTTAATTTTTTAGATAAGTAGTTGACATGTTCTTTCCAGTTCAATTTCGTGTCAATATGTATACCTAATAACTTAACGCTATTCTCTTGACTACCATTTGAGAACATAAGCTTGTTTGTTTTTTCTGTGTTTAGTTTTAAATTATTTGTCGAAAACCATTCTGAAGCCTTTGCTATTGTTTCAGTATTTCTGAGTTTAAGGTTTTTAATATCAGGGGTTATATTTAAAATTGTAGAGTCAGCATATAATGTCATTGCGTCAGCATTTAAATATTTTGGTAAATCATTTATGAAAATAATAAAAAATATGGGTCCCAATATTGATCCTTGGGGAACTCCAATATCTATTGCCATTATGTCTGACTTCTCGCCTGATGGTAGAACCACTCGTTGCTGTCGACTGTGCAAGTAGGAAGCGAATAATTAAAAGGCAGCACCCCTGATCCCATAAAAATCTAATTTTGCCAGTAGGTATTCATGTGTGACGCAATCAAATGCCTTTGATAAATCCAACATTGTGGCACACGAAAAGTTATTTTCATCAATCGCATCCATTATTTTTTCTAAAATGAATATTATTGCTTTCGTTGTTGATTTATTACTGCGGTAACCAAACTGCTCTTCTGAGAAAAGTTCTTTATCTTCAAAATATAAAACTATCCTAGATTTCAGTAAACATTCAAAAATTTTTGAAAAAACAGGAAGCACTGAAATGGGTCTAAATGAGTTAGCTTCGTTATGGTCGTTTATTTTTGGAATCGGTACTACTTTTGCAATTTTTAATTTATCCGGAAAAATGCTCTGTTCTAAGCACCTATTAGAAATGTAACATAATATTGTAGCCAGTTCATCACACAGATGTTCAACTACCCCTACGCTCATATCATACACATCTCTACTGTTTGAGTTTTTCAAGTATCTAATAATACTTTTTATCTCCTCATCAGTAGTAGGGCTAATGGAAAGAGAAAAACAGAGAGAACTATGAGTATTTTGCAGTGCATGCATGAAATCAATGTCGGTATGAGGTATTGAGTTAACAATGTTTTTGTCCACATTGACAAAAAAATTGTTGAAATTTTCGGCAGAAATATTTGTTTCATTTTTGTTGATATTTTTTCCTGCCTGTTGCTTGATCAATTTTCAAATTGCTTTGGATTTGTTGTTTGAGTTTTCTATGGAGTCTTTATTCGTTTCTTTTATAATCATTTCTTTTTTTATAAAGATCATTTCCTCCTGTGGCTTGACGCATTGTTTCATAATATTTATAGCTTCTAGTTGACTTCTCATTTTTTTCAGATTTTCATCAAACCAGTTTATACCTATTTCATTTTTGCATTTGATATTTTTTTCCGGGAAATGATTGTGGAATTTGTCTAGGAATATCAGAAAAAAAATGTTAAATAAATCATTCGCCTTCTCAATAGTATAAAGTTCGGTCCAGTTAAACTTAGATATAGTTTGTTTAAACTCATTTAGCTTTTGTTGAGATATGACTAAAATTTTTTTAATTTCGATATTTTGTCTAGGAATATCTCTTTTCGAAGTTGCTAAGATGCCTGAATGATCGGATAGACAAAAGTCATGGACTTCAACTTGTATGTTGTCAGTTATATTAGTTATTAAATTATCAATACAAGTTCCATTCTTTTTGGATATACGTGTTGGTGTTGTTACAGAAAATTCTAGATCAAACGATTCCACTAGGTCCCTGAACTCCCTTGTACAAGTTAATTTTGTATTATTAATATCAATATTGAAATCGCCATTTATAATGAATTTCTCTCTATTATTACAAATCAACTTCCGGATGGTCCAGATGGTTCACGAAAGGGAGCTTGGCTGAGCGTGGGTTCACACCCTTAGCTCAAGCAGCTTTTATTTTTTCTTTCGAAATTGAAAAATAATTTGTTTGTGGCAAATATTCGTCCTAAAACAAATCATTTCTTATGTCCGAGAGCTTGCTGCAGAAAACCTGACCGATCGAGTAATGGCGGCTTCAATATGGCGGACGAGTTTTGTGATTACAGCTCGATTCTATTCAAAATTAGTATGTGGGGATTTTCAAGATCGGACATCATGATTTTTTTGCCAGAATTCATGAATTCAAGATGGCGGCTCCAAGATGGCGACGACTTTTGTGATTATAGTCCGATTCCATTCAAAACTGGTGTGTGGGAGCTTTTGGAGTCGGACATCATGATTCCTCAGCCAAAATTCATGAATTCAAGATGGCGGCTTCAGGAAGGCGATGTGTTTTATTATTATGGCCAGATTTCATTCAAAATTGGTATGTGGGTTTTTTGGGGTCGTAGATTATTGATTTTTGTCAGAATTCGATGAGATGACGAATTTTATGGATGACTGAAAAGAATTGAATAAAAATGATTGAAACGAAATCAAGACAAGCTTTCATACGAAACAAATATTTCTTCAAGTGTTTGACCTAGGTTATTCTATGAGTAACAGATTCGAAAGCTCGCCGCGGCTATGGAATAGCTATTCTTGCGTGGCAAGATTTCGAATGTGTTACTCATAGAAAAACCTAGGTCAAACAATTGATGAAATATTTTTTAACATATTCAAAAGCCGCGAATATAAAATAGGTATTCTCGCGTGATTTTTCTTATGTTTGCTGTGAATACTAGCATTTTGAAAACATTTCATTCTATAACTCAATTGGACAGGTTTTCTGCAGTCTTCTTTTGTACCATAGAGTGTAATTTCGACAGTTTGGGAATGATAGATTGAACACTATTGATTATACCACATATATTTTTTTCAAAAGTTTTCATATAATGACTGTTATCACGGGACAGACTCATGAAAATGGAATTTCACTTTTTCAGAAATTATGGAAATTTCGAGTGGAACTTAGCAAGTATTTTCTCGGAACAAATGATAGACGAGAGGTGATGGACTGATATGAATAGTTCATTGGATTAGATTTGTTCCAGGCTTATGGGTTAGGAGCCACTCCACTGCGACCTTTGCAGATCTATTGTGTATGCCCCCATGTAATGTTGCCTGTCTAGGCCCGTCCTTGTTACCAGACTCCATTAGCCAGACCTCGAGTCCTCCATCAGTTGGAGAGGTTGTGATTTTTCCCACCCTATTGTTGAAAACATCAACCTTGTGTGTAGAACAGTATGTGCGCTGAGGTTTCCTCCTCCTACTGGCAAAACCTACATGTGGTTGTGATTTCCAGTCCGATGTTATTCGTATGTTTGTTGAGTCTACAGTGACCTGTCAAGAGCTCAACCATAATCCTGGTCAATGTCCTATTCTTGAGATTGTTGTGCTACACATCAGTGGTAGGAGCAGACTGTTGCCTCTTGGTGCGATATCAGCACTGTTATTGATAGTTTTCATTACTTCTAATATTCTGATGGGCATCTTGTCGTCACTTTGTGTCTCTTGCCGAAGTGGTTTTTCAATCCATAGTGCTCTCACTTCCAGCCTCGAGGCTTTCGAGTAACGCTTCACTGTATTTTTTTGTGTTAATTTCGAAGTCTTTTGTATTTCAACATCTCTCAATTCATCAATAAATACCTGCCCCGCAAACTATTCCTGAGGCTTCTCGGTAGGCAAGCTGGATGTCTGCCTCAAACTCCTGTAGACTTTCACCTGATTTTTGCACTCATGTTTTCAACTCTGCCCAGTACAACTGTTGTGTATGTTGGTCGATGTACCTCAATTCTGGAGCAGCAATCAGATCTCCACCCTTGAGATGCTTGTCTTCCGGGATAATATGTAGCATTGCCAAAGTGCAGTAGCCTTTTTTTGTCATCCCATCCATTATCTGTTGCTGCAGCTTGAAATTGTCAAAAGTTGGTGGTTTCAGGAAGTTGTTTCAGGAAGTTGTTTCATGTAGCCACCCTATCGCCGTTGTCTTCAATCTTCAGTGAAGCAACTTTCATTTCTAGTTCTTCCAAGTACCACATCGTTCCTTTCATTCCTCTTACCGTTTTCTAGATTTGGGTCCCAATTTTATCAACATCTTCCTCCAGGACTACGATTTGCCCTTCGATTTTCTGGATAACCTACCCGAGAAATGTTTTCTGTTCGTGTTCTTCCAGGATTTCCCAGAAATGTCATTGCGACTGGTCATTTTTATCTTGTTTTCCTTCCTCTTCATATTTTTCTATCCAGTGCCTTCTTCCTTCGTTCTATCGACGTTTTTCCTCCTCTTGTATTTCTCTCTGTCAACTGTCCTCCCAATTATTTTTTCTTGCTTCTCTTGTTTTGAAAACTACTCCAGGATCATTTCCATTATGGCCTGAATATCACTGTGGGATGTATTCCGCGTATCCATCATGAATTTGTCACAAATCAGCCACTAATATCCTCGCTTCTGTTACCAACTCTTACGAATATGAGATTCGTCTCTATATTGAAATACTGAACTGATTATTGTCCGTTCATTCACACATTAAATCAAAACCCAATAATATACTCTGACAACCGACTAAGTCAACCACAGTTCAGTCTTGAAATATTATGCACGACACTGTGTCAATTCCCTCAACGATGAATCAAGTTGTAGTGTACTATACCATACTTGTTATCGAACAACAACTGACTGCTTCCGCTATCCACTCGACTTTTTATATGGAATGTCATCAGCACTCGAAATTTCCCGAACCTGTTTCCAGATCCTTCGTGATCGTTCGGTGAGAAAGTCCGGTGAAGTCGACCCTGCCACATTGTAAATAATAGGCAAAAGCTAGTGGATTCGTAACAATATAATATGTACTTTTGGTCATGAACTCTGTAAGGTGACTCCAGTGAATAACTTTGATAACAGTGTTCATCTTCTCTCAGATCAAGTTCATGTTTATGTATTACTTCTTTAATTTCCAATATTTTATTCCGGTTGTGTTCCAGATTGAGAAACTAGAGTTTCAGAAGTATGACCAAATAGAATTCGAAGTAAATATGGAGATGACTAGTAATTCGGATGATGATTTTTATTGAAAATTGAGAATTATTTACTGACATTTTATTTTCACTGCCATACTGAAAATAAATCCACACATCTATGAAGGAGAAGCAGTAACCACCCGAGAATAAAGCACAATCAATGAGCAAAAGGCCAACACACAGCAAACGATCCCGGAGGACCTATGTACCACAAATTTTGAGAGGTCTACTACCTATCAGATTTGAGCAGTACCATGTAACTGAATATTCCAATCCCATTCCCAAAGGCACAAATATGGTCAACAAGTTGATGCGAGAAGGCAATGCAATAGAATGCTGAAGAATTATTCTAATTGTTATATCAATGCTTGATCGAAAAAAGTGATATTGATTAAGCAAGCATGTTCATCGATGTCAATTCCATATTGGAGGAAATTCTTTACAGAAAAAAGCATCTAGCAAAAATTTCACTTGGGAACCCGTTGGAAAAATACCAATTGAATCTTAAGGGAAGTATCAGATGTGTGGACAATTCTCTGAGAAGTAATAATTTGTTTTTGGTAGCTGTCGAAAAGAAAGAAGTTGGGAAAGATCAAAGGATTGTGTTTAGTTTCGAGTTACTTTTTCAATTAACTTTTTGTGAAACTATCCATATCTTATTAAATGAATTCCAATGAAAATCAATGGAGAGGCCATCGTTCAGAGGAAGGGGCAAATGTCAGATATCAGAGAACGATGCGTCATATTTTGTTAGCCCAGGATTGAACACACTTTGTTGTTTATATATTCAATCTGTTCGGAGGTTACTGAATGTCGAATTGTTCGAGAATGAGTCAGATTCAATAGTTTTTTTTTTCCGTTTTCCACCGTTTTCTAAGTTGTTCGACCAATTCTCAGAAGTTAATGAAAACTTGTATTGTTCAACCACTCTTACAATTTGGGGGTATTTCCATCCAATTGGAAAATTGCAAGAGTACAGCCAGTCCCTAAAAAAGGCAAAAAGACCCTACCTAGCAACTACAGACCTATCGCACTGCTATCTATTATTTCAAAGGTCATGGAAAAAGCCATCAACATCGAGCTCATGAAATATCTGGAAGACTCAGGAATTGTCAACGATAGGCAATATGGCTTCCGCCATCAGAGATCAACTGGTGACCTGCTCGCTTACGTCTCACATATATGGCAGCTATCTATTGAAAAGTATGGAGAAACTTTAGCTGTGGCATTAGATATCTCCAAGGCGTTCGATCGAGTTTGGCACCAGGGACTCCTCGCCAAGCTTCCGTCTTATGGCTTGCCCCCTCAGCTGTGTTCTCTGCTTGCTAGTTTTTTCTCAAACAGGTCTCTCCATGTAGTGGTCGATGGAGTTCCATCTGACACTCTACTCATAAATGCTGGTGTTCCGCAAGGATCCATTCTCGCACCAACACTATTTCTACTTCACATCAACGACTTGTTGAAAGCAACTTCATGTCCAGTACACAGCTTTGCCGATGATAGTACCCTCCATACCGCTTTCTCTTCCAGGGCCCCTATATCCGGAATGAACGAGGAAGAAATGTTAATAATATAAATATGGACTAAGCAACAATTCTCGAATGGGGATCTAATAACTTGGTAGAATTCAATGCAAACAAAACACAAACATGTCTTTTCTCTAGAAAAGCCGACCTCACTGTGCCTAACATAACTTTGTCAGGAGTAACCATACCACTGAAGCCATCCATATCGATGCTTGGTATTACTATCAGCAATAACCTTTCCTGGGAAAATCACGTGAGGTCCATTGCCAAAAGGCATCCCAAAAACTTGGTTTTCTGTTTCGTGCCAAGAGCTATTTCACCCCCAGTCAGCTGCTTATGATCTATAAGGCACAGATCCGACCTGTCCTGGAATACTGTTCCCATATTTGGAGTGCGGCACCTAAACATATCCTGAGGCTATCGGATTCTGTCCAAAAAAGGGCAATTCGTCTCGTCGGTGATGCCTCGCTTACAAACTCGCTCACTTGTCTGGAACACCGTAGAAAAGTTGGCGATTTGTCTCTATTTTATAGATATTTCCATGAGCGATGCTCTTCTGAAATATCAACAATCGTTCCTGCTTTGGCAGTCTCTTCGAGATTAACCCGTCAAGTTCAGTCATCACACCCCTTCGTGGTCACTTTGGAGACCTGCAGAACATCACTTTCCAAAGACTCGTTCATCCAACGAACAGCGAGGCTTTGGAACTCATTGCCTAAAGAGGTGTTCCCCAAGGCATACAACCTTCAGAAATTTAAGAAGAACACCAACTCCTACCTCCTTTCCCTAGGTTCCCACGATGTTCTCTGAACATTACAGGATATCCCTTTTCGTGGGAACCAGAACATAAAAAAAAAACAATGATATTTACAATTTATGGAATCTCGATGACTTGGGGCTTGCAGATCCTGGTCAACAAAGAAGTAAAAAGCAACAAGAAACACATTTTCAAAAAAAAAATTGATTTGTTATGGATCGATGGTCATCCGTCATTACCAAACAATTTCTATACTGCAAAGCAGCGACTGGATATTTTGATGAAAAAATTAGAAACTGACGTATATTATGAGGACTACGATGGGGTGTTCAAGGCATGGCTTCGAGAGGGTATGAAAGTGCAGGTCAGTAATGGAGAGTCACATTCGAATAGTTATTTTTGCCTTTTCACCATGTCATGGAACTGAATAGTTCTTCGACCAAATTACGATCCATGTTCGATGGATCTGCCAAAGAAAAAAATTATCCTTCATTGAATAACCTTTTCGAAAAAGAGATTAATATGATAGGTAGAACCGATTCCTTCGATATCAATTTGTTTCAGACTGGAGAGGATAGGCATTAAATCCAATATTAGAAAGGCATTTCAACAAATCAGCCTGAGAGAGGAAGATCGGAACTTTCTGAAGTTTTTATGATGGGAAAATTTTGAAATATATCGACATGCTGGTCTTGTGTTTGGATTAACATGTAGCCCTTTCATGCATTTGTCATTCATTTCTATCTGAACAATTTTCTTGAACATCCTCAGCAAAAATTCAAAACATCCAACATTCTAAAATTGAGAAACAGTTTTAATGTAGACAACTGAGCAACGAGAAGGAACTTCATAATTTCATCTCCGAATCCAGTGAGTTGATGTCATTGGTAAAATGTTAACTCTGTGGTTGGGAGTATTTACTCACAGAAAAAACAGATGATTTTCTGGAAATGGTGATATTACTGGTATTAGGCTTGATTTGGATTGTGAGAAATGATACATTAGGAATGAGTTTCGAATGGTTGAATAATATTGCAACAGAAATTATCACAAAATGAATTAATCTATCGATTGCTCATAAGTTATTTGATCCTTTTGTATTTTTCTCTCCAGTAGAAGTGTCTTCCCGAATTCTGTTACAGAGAACTTGGATTTTGAAAATTGGTTGCGATACAGAGGTTCCACAAGATATCAAAATACCATTTTGAAATTGGAAATATCCCGATGGATGTCTATGTCTAATGGTATTACCAGTGGTTTTTGACGACTGTGTCATCTAATGGTGTATGATTACAGCGAGTTCAAGCTAGAAAAAGGATAGCACCACTGGGAAGTTTAACAATACCCAAGTTCGAATTAGGAGATGCAACCATTTTTGTCATATTCATATTTTGTTGGACAGACTCAACAACCATTATCTCTTGGATTTGTCGAGGATATATGTGGAAACCATTCGTATGGAATAGAATTCAGGAAATAAGGCAATTCACCCCAAAAGGTTTCATGAGCCTGGTCATTCGAACTCCGCTGACCTTCCATTGAGATGTTGTTTACCAAAACAACTATTGGCGTCGAAATGGCAGGAGAGACCAGCTCAGTTGAAAAATGAAATTGATTTGCCAGAACAAAAATTTGAAGTGAATGAAGAAGAAATAGTCCAGGAAAAGGAGAAGTCTATATCTACCTTGATGAACAACTCAAAAGATTCATCCATATTTAGTAAATATTTTTCGAAGTATCAACTGTTACTGAATTTAGTTGGATAGATTAGTAGATTTGTCTTCAACTGCCAATATCCCAACCAGAAAAAGGAAGGGAATCTATCTGTTGATGAAATTGAAGATTCCGAGATGAATTTGATGGAGCTGATACAAGAGGAAGCTTTCAATGAATTTCGTGATAAAAAAATTATTTTACTTGAAGAATAATTGTCACTTGCTGAGGTGGACTCAACTTTGGTTATCATTTTCTTGTTGTACCTAAATGTTATTGGATAATCAATACACGGAGTATGATGAAATAGTTTCAGTTGGCTATTTTACTCATTTACAGAAGAAACCAACTCAATAAATGGAATCAAGAGAGTATCTGACTTCTTCCTCAAAATAAATTGACATTAATGACAATCAATAAATTCGAAAACAAAACCAGAAACATATGTGTTGAAGAAGGAGAGCTTACTTCAGTTTTTTATAAATAATGGTATTTCATTCCACAAAAGCCGCCTCCTTCGAAACCTTTCCGTTGAAACAATCAAATTGTCAAATCAAAACTATATAAATCAATTCCTGACGATTTTACATTATCACTCAGCACTTGAATACTACCAATATATTAAAAAAAAATTAGTGGACTGTATCATGATAAAATTTAATTAATTTCGTAAAGCAAATAATCAGTAAATAAAAAATTGAAAAAATAAGTTTCCTTATTCTCAATAGGTAATAAATATATTCTTGTGACTGCACGTTTCAATACACCATTTCTTTACTTTATATACCAACCACTCGCACTAATCCATCTGCACCGGGATTTAGATCAGTAATTCGACCAAACTGCCAATGTAGAGGTGGCGTCTTGTTTTCCTTCAACAGTACTAGAGCTCCAACAAGCAAAGCGGGATTCGCCTCACGAAATCTCCATTTTTTTTTCTGTTGAAGTGAATTTAAATAGTCATTGGACCAACGCGCCCAAATTTGTTGGGATATTTTACATAATATGGTTATAACGTAACAAAGGAGTGTCCTGCAAGTCTATTCGAGGCACTGAATTTAGAGCTTGTCCAATAATAAAATGTCCAGGAGTTATTGCCTCCAGGTCATTGGGGTTGTTAGAGAGGGAAATTGAAGGTCGGGAATTCAGAATTCAGAACTTGTGTTAGAAGAGTGTGGAATTCTTCATAAGTGAAAGACAAATTCATTGTTACACGTTCCAACCAATATTTTACGGATTCAACTACAGCTTCCCAGATACCATCCATATGTGATGATCTTGCAGAAATAAAGTTTCATTCAATATTACTTCAAGTATCGCATTGATTGGTCATTGTGTTATAATTCATTTATTCTTGATAATTAATAATCAGCACCAGTAAAATTTGTACCGTTATCAGTAAACCATTTTCATTTCTTTATACAAATTGTTTTGAAGCATGATTCAGAAGTGAGATCACTGACTTATTCTAAATATACAGCTTTACTAGCCAAACAAATGAACAAACAATCCCTTCACTACCTTTCTATTCTTAGTTTCTCCATCTTCCATTTGGAAAGGACCAGCTTAATCGACACCACGAAAAAAAAATCCTAGATGATTTTGAACGAAAATCGGGTGAATCGCCCATTTGCTGTGTTGTACTGATTGGATTTACTTGAAAACAAGGTATACATTAACGAATAACTGATTTTACTGCTTCCTTTCCATTCAAAGGCCAGTAATTCTGCCGGATGAAACGAAGTGGTGCTCGCATACCTGAGTGAAGATTGTGGAAATGTTCATATTTCATTATGAAATCTATGAATTTATAATGTTTCGGTAGTAGAATTTGATATTTTCAGTTAAATGCTAATAATAATGTTTCAATCTTCCACTAACTCGCAAAATAAGTTTTTTTTCCATGAAAGGGTTCGAAGAGGCAATTTTATTCCTCGATTTCACTTTACCATGAGATTGTTTGGGAAAGTTTAGGGTTCGAACTATATTTATTATATTATTTGCAGTATTGGATAACTTATCAATTGTCAGAATTCCATTTTGACTAGCTTCAGGAGTTGACTTGAAATTCTTACAAATCTGAGACAATATGCTACAACTCTCTGAAGTTTTGTGAAGCTAGATAATTCATCAAATAAATCGAAAGAAATCGTGCATGTGCATGTGCTGGTCTTACGTTTGAACTCTAGTGAGTCTGAGTGATTACGAGCAAAATTTGATATTTGTGTATTTTCTGTCCAAAATTCGAATTCTAAAGTTGTGAAAAGAGGGCAATGCCATCATAAAGTTGATTAAGATGGTTCAGTGGGGTTTATTCCGCAAGATATTATATGAGCGGGATTGTCAGTGAAACATATGTAATGCCATTTTTCTAACTGTGTTAATTTTTGAATTTCAGAAACTCTATTACATACGAAAGTTTGCCACATATGGCGTTCAGCTGATAACAAGATAATACTATGGTTGAATGAGTAAAATAATAAATATCTTCGATAATCAGTTCATTCAAAGCAGATGTTATTTTATTTTTCGATTGGGATAGTAATAAAGCCCCCACAATTCCAACCTAGTAATAGAAATAGTTTTCAAAGGCGCCCCACGTGACTTTGCACACAATAATCTTACATTTATATCCTCTTCATTTTGTGACCTTATATGAATTGCTGTTACGTATGAATATCTACTGGCGTCGCAAAAACAGTGAATTTGTATTTTTGAAGCTTCTTGTAGGAATATTTGTCTTGGTATTCGAATAGTATCAATTTCTTTCAAACGACTGTAGATTCTTTTCCATGAAGTATACAAATTTGAGGGAATAGACTCATCCCAATCAATTTTATAATGCCAAAGCTTCTGTAGATCAATCTTTGCCTGTATTGTTATAGGACCTAAGAATCCAAGAGAATCAAATATTTTTGAAATATAAAATAAAATGGTTCGTTTCGAAATATTATTCAGGGCATCATCCTTTTTTCACGTGATATTCAAACTTATCAGCTGAAGCATTCCATGAAATTCCGAATGTTTTTGTATGCTCATTGTCTTTTATAATATATGGTTTATTTTGATTATTACATGTTATATCATATAACACCTTTAGTTCATTTGAAGAAAACTTTTTTCTAATCGAAATAACACTTTCTATATCATGCGAACCCGTTAAAACATCATCCATATAAAAATTGGATAAGATGATTTTACGTTCTTCTGGGTATGAAGTTTGATTATCTTTTGTTTGAGATAACGAGTAGCTAAAAATGAAGATGGTGACATGCCAAGTTTGCAGTTGAAAATGACCTAATTCTTTTTCGGGATTATCTCGCCAAAACAAACTTTGAAGATCTCGTTGAGAGCTATCAATATTCATTTGTCTAGACATTATGCTGGCGAAAACTAACAATTATTGAGAAAAGATCAATCTGTAGACTTGGATCTACCTTCAAAACGTCATTCAATGATGGAATATCATTGACGTTTTTGATGAGGCGTCAAATACAACTCTGAGTTTAGTTGTCAAACTGTCAACTTTTTCAAAGAACTGATGCGGTAAATAATAACTATTATTCTCAGAGTTGTGATAGGAATCAATTCGAACCATGTGACCAAGACATTCGTATTCTCACATGAATTTGCTTTATTCATTTTTCAAATTGAAATTGCGTGTAAATTTTCTCTCCAACGAATAAAATCGTCGAATTGCTATTTCAAGGGAATTACCTAATACTGAAGTATGGTTTTTCGAAGGAAGTTCAACAGTGAATATGCCCGAATCGTCAGGACTGAAGTTTTCCATGAAATGTTTTTCACTCTCATCTTCCTCCTTTGAATATTTTACTTGGGGAAAATTTTCATCAACCTGCCAAAATCTCTCTTATTGAACCTGAAGCACTGAATTCGTCACCACGGAACAAGATGACGATTCATCAATTTGAGGAATGAACATACGACCTGCTATGATCCAACTTAATTGAGTTTTATGAAGAACTGTAAATTTTTTCCTTATTTGATTTGACATACACAAAGTAACTCAAAAAATATACTAGCTCCTGATAACAGATCAATATTATTAGGCTTATATAAATGAGGATCTGCCATTCTTATTTCAATGGAAATTTTGAGCTCTTGTATGGGGTATGTGGATTTTAATTTTATATTGGTTTGTTCAGTAATGTGTGTTGGAAGTCGATTCATTCAAAAAATGGGTAAGTTAATAGAAGAAGTGTGAAGATTCAGACGTTGTACCAAATCATTTGTCATAAAGTTCGATTGTGAGCTGCTATCGAGAAGAGCTTGACATTGTAATCACCGATTTTTTGAATCACGAACACTAATAGAGCTGTTGGAAGAAAAACGAATGAGTCTGAATAAGAGTATTTTTGATGTCAATTTGAACTATAATTGCTTTGTGCAAAATTTGAAACTATTGTTAACGGTTTTGTTTGATCATTATCACACGAATTTTCTGCTTGTGGTCAGGAAATTTCCTGTAGAGCACCAACATTGTCCCGAGTGATAGACTGTTGACTTCATTAATTTGAAGACGGAAAATGTAAAAGTGAGTTATGCTTCCGGAAACATGTCCTGCAAGAACTCAAATTTCGACACTCAGAGCTTGTGTGTCCCAATTTCGAAAGTTTAGCTTTTGAATATCTAGTTACAAGCATGTCCAAAAATTTTTCATAAGAAAATATGTAATGGGATCCCTGACATAAAATACATGATATTTGGTTAGTAGTGACATGTGTTAATGCTTGAATGCTTTGTTTTCGTTCAGGAGATTTTTTATTGAATGCATTTTGATATATTGGTTCAGTATTTCCTTTGGCATCGAACTACACCTTTCCGACAAGAACTTAGTGGAATCGTCTATTTTTGGAGATTTATCATCTCTTATGTAACTTTCCCATTCTTTTCTTGTATCAATATCTGATTTCAATGTTAATAAATATAACAATAAAGTGTCCCAATGTTTCGAGTCAGGTTCCAGTTTTTCGAGAGCACGATAATGTTTTCAAAAAGTATCTGACCAAGGCTCGATGATAATCTTCAATATTGTGGTTTGTTAGTTCAAATATACCCTTTATGTGGTAATAAGTTATTGCTTTGGGGTTCTGGAATCTATCTTTTAGAATTTTCTAGGCAATTTCATAATTGGCATCCGAAACCGATAAGGAACTTATAACTTGGGCAGCTTCGGCCTTCAAAGATGCTTGAAAATAAAGAAAATAATTGAATCTTACTCAAAATAGTGTTTTTCTTCATGAGTGCATCGGAGGTATCATGAAATTATGTCCTCCTTTCGTAAGATCCAGTAAATTCGGAAAAAAATAATTTGGGGCAATTTTACATTAGAGTTTTTGATATCAGATGAATTAGTAATTATAGAAGTACCATGAGGAATACCAGTGTTTGCCATTGTCCGACTACTATACTGTACATTCGACGAATATTTTTTCGCACGAGCTACTGAATCAAAATATTTTGTTTCAAATTCATTGCGATCCTCATTATTCACATCGATATCATCATCTGTTGCCAAAAATGCGATCTCAGATTGAACATTATAATTTTCTGAATAAATACCTGTAATTGTATCAAAGCGAGCTTGTAATTTTTGCAAATATGTAGCTTGCTCATTAGCCTGTTTATTCTCGAATGTATTCAAAAATGTATTGAATCTTGTTGATTGTGCTTCCAAAACACCGCGTCTCGATATCAACATCCCGATATCAGATATGGTGTAATTATTTGATTATCAGAACATATTCCATTCCAAATGGGAAAATAAATGATTATTTATAGAATATTCACGAAAAAGGATGGATAGGATTAGAACTGATGGGTAGGATGAGAAGTGATGAGAAGTGATGGGTAGGATGAGAACTGACCTGAGCCCAGCTGCTGCTCACTTCGTTGCCTTGATTGAAATTATCTTCTCAAAATACTGCAACTGAATTACTCACATCGTTGCTATGATTGGAGATTATCTTCGCAAAATAATCTAACTTCAGAATTCCTTTGCCAAAATGTATCTGGATCACCCACGTCCTCCCAAACGTACGGATCGAAGACCAAAATTATGGTTTGATGAATAATAGTCACGTACCTAGCACTTGCTGAGGTGGACTCGACTTTGGTTATTATTTTCTTGTTGAACTCAATGTTCGATTAAATAATTCTATACATTTATTCGTACCCCGTAGGTGTAACTGCAAGATCATTCTATATAGACATGAAATATGCTGTCACCACTGACAATCAGTCACATAATCTCCCTATTGTACTACTGTGTATCATGTATTGTTATTATTCTTAATAATGAATCATTGCCACAATTCCAAACTTGCTTTCTGTCAAGAACCCTGCTCAACAGGTTATGGTCCCAGTGAGTTCAAACCTATGATTGTGATAAGGAGATTCAAATAAAGTCATCACTGGACATTGAAGGTCATCGAAAGAAGTCTTTGAATTTGTTTGGCACCACGAGCGTTGGTTGTGTACTGTTCTGCACAGTTACTGCTCAACAAAGTGGGGAATCATAAGCCATAGCAAAATGAATGGAAAAGACACCGATCTTGCCCATTGTGAAACCCTAGTTGATGGTAGCATTTCCCTCTTTGGAAATTTGATTTGTTTTTTACTCAAAGCTGCAAAACTTGACGAGATAATTCTTGGAACTGAAGTCATGAGAGACACTGAAGAGGCTGTAATTCTATGGATGCAAAAAGACGCAATGGCTCAAAAATGATTGTAATCACTGTTGAAAAACGGAACAAAATACATGTGATGAA
Source organism: Gonioctena quinquepunctata (assembly GCA_018342105.1). Taxonomy (NCBI): domain Eukaryota; kingdom Metazoa; phylum Arthropoda; class Insecta; order Coleoptera; family Chrysomelidae; genus Gonioctena; species Gonioctena quinquepunctata. The sequence continues at coordinate 83,666 of JAFIRS010003159.1, read as the reverse complement.
CTGTGCTAGTGCCGCAGAGATGTACCAGAAACTTCAAAGACTGTACGATCTCGATGATGCTCGCGTTGAATGTAGTATACTCGAGCACTTCTTCACTTTTAAGTGCAGACATCACCACGAACTTAATTAAATAAACTCAAAAACATTGTGTTTTCTGTAAATTCACAAGCAGCGAATAATAAGATTGATAGAAGTATGCATATTGCACGGATCATTTCAATTCTACCCATTTCAATACAGCCTGGGACTCAACCCCAGATGACCAGAAGACCGTTAGCAATCTTCAGGCTAGGTTGATTCGAGAAGAAAAACGTAATATGCCTGCTTCACGGAATGATTCGGTGCCTTTTGCTTTCCAAGTAAAACAAATCCGCTGTTATACTTGAAATGGACCCCACTCAGCTAGGTACTGCCAAGAAAATATTTCGGAAAGTTTTCTCCCTGTGCATTCTGTGGACGTACAAATCATGCTCAAAGGAACTGTCGAAATTAAGAGACAGAAGAATCTCAAAGGAATGATATCTCCCGGAGAAGTGGACGAAAAAACAAGTCTAATTCAAGTAGAGGACATGTCAGGAAAATATATACAAGTGTAGAAAGGGCAAACTGATTAGTTCACCCCGATAAGTTAGTGCGTTCACCAAATTATATCTCCCATAGAAAAATGATTCAATTAGTCAATAACTTGTCGTTTCCTGAATTTGTCTATGATTTTTTTTTTTTATTAAAAAAATACTTCTCTATATAGTTTTTGATTGACGTTTCGGGGACTATATCTTGTATAGATTTTCATGATTATATTTTCATTTTCAAACTGTGGAAGGTTACTCAAAAAACATGTCAAGAAACGTTGTTCCTCCACAAAAAAACACATTCATTCAATAAGAACATGTCAGTTTTTCAACTCACCCGAATCTCGATGATATAGATAAAACATATCCAGAAGAGAGCACATGGGTTATAAACAGTAGTAGTTCATCTCATATGACATGTGATAGAGATATCCTCTCTGAGAAGTCAAAAACCAAGAAAATAGTTGGTACTTCCAAGAAAAGCGAATTCAAAAAAGCAGAAGCAGTTGGAAAGGTAGGAGCTGTTCAGTGCGATTCGAATGATGTTCTATACTAACCAGGGCTAGAGAAAAACCCTCTGAGTGTCAGTGCCAACGCCCAAAAAAGTGGACGAATCGAATTAACAAATGATAAGGTCACTGTGAAAAAAAATTGAAAACTAATATTAACCGGGAAACTCGACAAATCTGGCTTGTACCTAGTTGATATTAATGTGAACTCAATTGAACATTCGAACTTGGCATCAATTCCCAGCTCTGATGAGGATCTCCACAGAAAACTAGGTCTTCTGAGCTATGATATTATGAAAAAGCTGACAAAAATAGCTGAAGGTGTTGAACTCCATGAATCCAACATTGGTATATATGAAGTTTATCGAAATTCCAAACAAGTTTGTTAACCTTTCAAAAATGAGGGTACACGAGCTATCAGACCTCTGGGAATACTTCATACGGATCTCGTTGAAGTGGAAACACCAACCTATGACAATAAGAAGTATTTTATCGCTTGTTTGGATGATTTTACTCATTATACCCAAGTATATTTTTTGGAACACAAAAGTGAAGCTGCTAAATTCTTGAAAGATTCCGTCTCTGGAATGGACAACAAATGGAACCTGAAACTTTATAAGCTACGCTGTGACGATGGTGGAGAGTACACTGGTAACATTTTTGAAAATTGGTGTTCTGAAAGAGGAATAGTACTAGATTATACCATCCCTCATACTTTTATGTTGAATGGCTCTGCTAAACGCCTTAACAGAACGCTAATGGCAAAAAACAGGAGCTCTACTATTTGAGTCCTACCTAGAGAATAAATTTTGGGGGAAAGCGTTGTTCTGCGCAACATATTCATCGAATAAAAGTCCCAATGAGTCTTCAAAATGCACACCAGCTGATAAATGGTTCAATGAAATACCAGATCTTTCAAATTTGAGAATATTTGGATCAAAGTGATAATATCAAGAGATGTAGCATTCTCTGATGACATGCATCAAAATGATCGTAATTCACACATTTTGTTTTTCGGAAGGTGGATGCCAAAAGATGAGTACGACGAGAAACTTCAGATGAAGGCAGCCAAACTGAATTCCACGAAGACAGTACTCGAAGTATTGATACAGAGAGTAGCGATTCCGAAAATAGTACTTTCGAGGTGAATGATGAAACGTCCCAGCCGCTCCTTTCTAGAATATTTCAGCAGAACCCATCGAAACTTTTCGACCAGTCCATGTCGAAGATAACATCAATCCCAGAGGTGACAATGAACAACCCCAAACCTGAGGAACAATTTGGGCGTGGCCATCGGGATAGAAGACTTTCCATCAAACAGGTTGATTATGTAGTTTCCAATAACTCTGAAGACTGTTGTCATATCATCAGGCGATCAGCAAAGAAGAGGAAAGTGAATGGAAGGAAGCGATGGAAGAAGAGAAAAAAGTACATGTAAAAAATTCTACATGGAAATTAGTCGACAGGAGTGAAGCAAAAGACAAGAGAATAATCAGTAGCAGATGGATACTCAAAATGAGACATGATGATCGGTATCATGCTCGCCTTGTTGTTCGAGGTTGTCAGTAACGTGGAGGTATAGAGTACAACTAAATTTTCATTTCTTTTGTTGGAACTGATGTCTTGAGAACACATAGCATTTGCCGCTATGAAGAACTTCAGCATGATGGAATTTGATGTCAAAACTGTATTCATATTTGCTGAACTCAATGAGGACATCTACACGAGCCTACCCAAAGAATATGAAGGAGCTAATGTCTGCAAGCGACAAAAGTTATTATTCGGCTTTAAACAGGCACCGGCTCCGTGAAATCAGAAACTCACAAATATCCTACAGAAACATGGTCTAAAGCAGCACAAAACCGAGCGGTGTGTACTCGTTAATGGAGACAGATCGATGAATCTTGCGATACACATAAATGATGGTTTGCTTGTGGGTTCGGACAATGGAAAAATGAAGAAATTCCTCAATCATCTACAGAAGGAGTTCAAAATCGAAATTGATAAAATCTTATGGTGAGGTGAAATTATCTCAGGAACACTATTCACAACAAGTTGTTGATAAATATCGGATGACAGATGCCAAACCAACCTCCACATCTTCAGTTGTGGGATCTATACATATCCCAGATACTAGTAAGAAAGGAGTCAACTTCTCATTCAGAGAAACTGTTGGAAGTTTATTGTATCTTGCAACAAAAACTCGACCTGATATTTTGCTAGCCGTTAGCATAAGTAGCCAACATGTTTAGAAACCCACTCAATCAGATGTAGTGAACTTAAAGAGGACCATCAAATTTATCAACTCTACACAATATTTTGGTATTGCCTACAATATATTCGAGAAAGATGTTATCCTCACTGCTTACTCTGATTCCGATTATGCAGGAGATGAAATCATGGAAGAAAGTACCACAGGATTCGTGATATTTTTCAACGGCGGAGAGAGAATGAAGAGAGAGAATGTTTCCCTTTTCAACATGAATACCCCACAAGAGGTTATCTTGACGATGGAAGATAGTGACTAAAGTTTATCTTTTAGTCGCAGATGATTCCACATTTGATTTTATGAACATACTGTTCATATTTTGAAAAAATTCAGGCATGCTTGACTTATGAAGAACTGTATTCAATACTATGTGATTGCGAAGCTTTTGTTATTTCAAGACCACTGACCAATATGTCTGAGGATAATAACGATTTGACACCTTCAACACCATCCATCCATCAATAAAGATGGAAATTTTCTAAGAAGACATTTGAAATATCTTCAGAAATTGAGAGTTATTCTGAGAAAGAGATTCAGAGATCGATATCTTAGTCAGCTCATTTTTTATCGGAATAAAAATATCCCGAAAGATGTGATAGTCGGAGATTTGATTTTGATCGGAAATGAGAATTTTAATATACTCGAATGGCCTTTGGGTATCCTCGAAAAACTATTTCAAGGGAAGAATGGTCGGATTCGATTACCAGGACCAATTCAACGCTGTACCCTCTAGAAATGGATATTGAAGTAGAAAATGATATGAAGAAGAAGCTAAGGAAAGAGAGAGATGAAGGAGAAGGGAAGATAAATGAAGAGCATGAAAATCAGGGAGAAGTAACATCTGAGTCTTTGGAAAAATTATCTACAAATACTAGATCTGGCAGAACAGTCCATCCACCTGACAGATTGACCTTCTAGGATCTCCAATTTTGAGTTTCAAGACATTTTCATTGGACTCAAAAGATGGGAATGTATTGAAAATCAATAAGATTTTGAAAAACTCCTATTTTATGTTTATTTTATCTTGTATCTATAATTTTGAAAAGATTGAGTATCTTGTCAATTTTCGGAGTAACACGTCAGACGATTAGATTTTGTTTATTGTGTTATACACGTTATTAAGTCTAGTATCAAAGAAGTTATTCCATTGATATCCTTTTGGATACGTATCCTTCACTGGTTAGGTGTGCATTATTTATAATATTTGGATAGATTTGAGGTAACTTTTGACTTTCTACTTCTCTACTTCATATGAAAAATTGATAATCTAATCGACCAAAGATCAATAATGATATGATATTTTCATCATATTCTGTTTTTATTCATATTTGTATTTTCACGAGTATTTCATTAAAATTATCCAGATATGGAAACCAAATTTTCAACTCACTGGAAATATCTTCCTTAGCATAAACCTCATAAAGTATCGTAGTCGAAGAGGGAATTTGACTACTTATCAGAGGTTATTCAAACACTATATGTTCAATTTATTCATATATTTTTTTCCTTTTTCATAATGAGGGACAAATTTGTCTTCATTTCACGAAATGAAGTTTTTTGATAACCAAGGAAAAAACTAATATACTGATGAACTTATTTTCAAGTTACAATGGAACAAATATCAAAATACAAATATGAAACAAAAGAAATAATGATGGAAAAAATATTTTGTATCTGAAATTTTTGTTCGAGATTCCCACACCTGGAGTTTTTCCAAAGTATTAATATCTCAAATCTAAAAATAGATCTAATCAAACGACGATTAGTTAGTGTTAGGTGGCGAATTGTTTTTCATGAAACAGGTAATAATAACGAAAAGAGATAACCTAAGTGAAACGGATTTTGGTATTATCGTTAAATTGGAAAAAATCTATTATGTAGGTGTATGTACGAATTCCCTGACCAGGTACCCATCAGAAATACTTTTCGAGTTTACATTCATTTTTCTTACTTTTTTTTGGTGGGGACAACGTACGGGGAAATTTTCCGAAAATTGTGGAAAATGAGACTATATATATATATATAACTGATATACTCGAAGATCGTGAGGATGCAGTCGAAAACTTGAGGATGCAGTAAAAAAATTTGCTTCAAATCTAAAGTAACGCTTGGCCGAACCACTTGCCCTTCAGTAAAGTAGGCACTGACACAAAAGTTGGTGATATTACAAGTAACTTATTGGTTCAAGTCCCATCAGAACATTGCAAAAAGATTTGAGAAAAACACACTTGATACTTTTATTCATTGTAATGATTATCAGAATATTCCTACGATGAAAACAAAATGAATCAGTCCTTCGAATTAGTTTACATACAATTCAATTCAATAACGTAAACGCGAGCACTCAAATCCCATTCACCCTTAGACCTACGAGTTATATGATGACCCAGATCCACCAGAGAGCCGTTATTAGAGAAAATGCCGATGCAGCTCTAGACTCGGATAATACCTTATTGTTGCGACAATAACATTTTAAGCATTTATTATATTCATTCGCTCTAGAACTCTTCTCAGAGCTAGTTGTACTTTTTTTCAATAAAGAAAATTCTTTTGAAAAAAAAGATTTTCCACTCAAAGTATTTAATTGGCGCAGTCGGTAGGATTTTGTGAGTACGGAAAATGTTTTTTCCGTACTGCACAAAATCCGAACGATGCCCAATTAAATACTTTGAGTGGAAAATTATTTTCAAAAAGAAGATTTTCCACTCAAATTGGCGCAGTCGTACGGATTTTGTGCAGTACGGAAAAAACATTTTAGTTTCGTGGATTTCTAACCCCTTGAGTACAAACCAAGAACCAACCCTTCGAGTGGACGAAGAGAGTGACTACCCCTGGAAAGCTGGAAATAATCACAGGAGAAGGAGCTGGAAACTACAAGGATTCGAATCTTCGGAAAAACTTGTAAGTGCCAAATTTCCTTTTCACCTCCATTGAACCCTCTGATTAAGGACTTCGTTGAAGATAATTAGGGCAGTTCATTGGGAACAATTGACGTCTATGCTAGACAATGAGTTTAAGAAAAATAATAACATAATTATTGATTTATCGACCATATATGACAGATATTGACGATATTTCAGAATTATTTGATAACTTATCAGTAAATGAAAACCTAATTTCAGTTGATAATAATATAATTCCTGATATTGCGAATATAATAGCATTCGAAATGCCGCAAACAAATCAAGCAGGTCAAATCGTTTTGAACTGGAATCTTTTTAAATCTCAAGTAAACAATCTGAAACCATATGACGGTGACAGTAATACCTTGAATAAATTTATTTATAGATGCGATAAGCTATATGAAAATTATATAGTTTTGAATGATCCAGTATTCAACGATCACATTTTCGAATGTATTCAAGAAAAATTGTTAGGGAAAGCAGAGTGTATGGCTGGAAACAGAGCCGAACTCAAAAATTGGCTCGATCTCAAAAATGCTTTGAAATAATGCTTTTCAGACCGAAGAGATCTGGATTGCCCCGTTTTAGAATTAACTAGAAGCCGACCCCATGAGGAAGAAGATCTAATCAGTTTTGGAACTAGATTGCAGTTGATTCGAAGCAGTGTTGCTCAAAGAATCAGTAATGATACGAATTCACAAGCAGATGAAAAAGTTTACCAAATTTCTCATCATGATAAAGTTGCCCTCAGCACATTCATTGCAGGTTGCACAGGTGTTTTGGGAAACAATTTACATCTTAAAAACCAACATCCTTAGAAGATGCAATGGCATACATTAATGAATATGACAATTTTGAGAAATTATATGGTTTTTCTCATGAGAATCTCAAATCAAAATTGAATGCAACCACCACATACAGACAGACGTACACACCAAATATGCACTCATATAAGAATTTCCAACAACCAGAACCAAATCAATTTTATCGACAATTTCCTTCAACAAATCCTAATTTTTCTGCCAGGCCCAATTGGCCCAATCAACCAATGAATATACAACCAAGACAATTACCACCACAAAAATACCCTACAAATAGAGTTTTTGGTCCCCCGCAAAATGTATTCAAACCCAACCAGACCCCTTCTAATCAATTACCAAAACCGGAACCAATGTCAACAATCTCTAGAAATCCGACAAGAATGTCTCAGCGACCATTCTCACAACAACCCGGACCAAGTTTCCGAAATCATAACCCAAACTATTTTCAAAATCCACAAAGATTTGTTCAGTCTTACCTAACACCAAACTTCATTTCTGAAGAATTGTTTTCAAATGAATATGAAGAACCAATAGTGTTCGATAATCAATTTTATGGAAATCAAAATTATGAGGAAAATACCCAATATTTCAATCAAAACGCACAAATGAAAGCGAATTTTGGAAATGAGTTTTTTAATTCTGAAAATAGACACAAACAGTCTTTGAAGAAGCTGAAAATTTTCAGTTAACCAGCCAAACAGAAGACTTAACTTAGTTGACATAAATATTTTATGCAACAATGCCTTAACCTATATAGAAATAGGAAATCCAAAAGTCAAATTACTAATCGATACTGGAAGTGCAAGATCAATAATCAAACCTTCAATCATAGAAAATCTATATCCAAATAAAATATATCAGTCTGATATTACAATAAAAACAGCAACAGGTAGTCAGAATGTGAAATATCAAGCTAAGATACCAGCATTTTCAGAATTTAACACAAATTATGGAATAGATTATATTTTATTCGATTTTCACGATTTTTTTGATGGAGTAATAGGATTTACCGATTTGATCAAAATGAATTTGAATATCGATTTGACTAATAAAAAATTAATTGGCAACCATGTAGAAATACCCTTCAAATTTAGAGAACCTATAGATTCTAATTTTTCATTTTCAGTCAACCCGCATGAAAAAAGTATAAAAAATTTACCTGTCAGTTTATATCAGGGAGATATTTTAACAATCGAAGGTTCCATTAATGATTTAATCATTCCCCAAATATTGAGCGGATAAAAAAATGGATTTGCCCCGATTGAAGTTCCAAACCCCACTGATGAAACTATTTCGGTAACTCTTCAGGTGCCAATACCTGTGTACGAGTTCAATCAATCTTTTAATGAAATATTCACAATGGATTCTTTTATTGATCCAGACAGACAGGAAAAATCAACTTTTGATAAAAGCATTAATTCAATTTGTATAGACCATATGAATATAGAGAAAAAAGCCGCTATACTAAAGACTTGTGAAGAATTTCCTGACATTTTTTATAAACCAGGAGATGATTTGACTTTTACATCAAAAATCAAACATGAAATAAGAACAACCGACGAAATACCGGTACATACCAAATCGTACAGGTATCCTTATATACACAAACAAGAAGTACAAAGACAAATAAATGAAATGCTTGAAAACAACATAATAAGACCAAGTTGTAGTCCATGGTCCCCCCCAATTTGGATAGTCCCCAAAAAATTTGATTTCTCTGGGAAAATAAAATGGCGGATAGTCGTAGACTATCGAAAATTGAATGAAAAAACAATTGGCGATAGGTACCCCCTTCCCAATATCAATGACATCCTAGATAAGTTAGGAAGAGCTCAATATTTCACCACACTCGATTTAGCAAGTGGTTTCCACCAAATCGAGATGTCTCCAAATTCGATTGAAAAAACTGCCTTCAATGTAGAACATGGGCACAATGAATACTTACGTATGCCATTTGGGCTTAGGAATGCTCCTTCTAGTTTTCGAAGAGTGATGGATGAGGTCCTAAAAGACCTACAAAACAAGATCTGTATGGTATATATGGACGATATCATAATTTTCAGTACAGGTTTACAAGAACATAGTCAGAATCTCAAATTAGTCTTTTCAAAATTACGCGAAGCCCATTTTAAAATACAATTGGACAAATCAGAGTTCCTTCGTGAAGAAGTGGAATTTTCAGGTCATGTGGTAACCCCTGAAGGAATAAAACCAAATCAGAAAAGAATATTAGCAATTCAAAAGTTTCCAATTCCAAAAACCCAGAAAGAAATAAAATCATTTTTAGGCTCATTAGGGTATTACAGGAAATTCATCAAGAATTTTGCTAAATTGACAAAACCAATGACAAACTGTTTAAAAAAAAGTGGAAAGGTAGAACATACTCCCGAATTCATCGAATGTTTCAAGATATGTAAATCAATACTGATCTCAGAACCCGTATTGGCATACCCAGATTTCGGAAAACCCTTCAAACTCACAACAGACGCCTCAAATTTTGCTATAGGTTCGATTCTATCTCAAAATGACCACCCTATATGTTATGCTTCTAAGACCTTGACTCCGGCAGAAGTAAACTATTCAACCATCGAAAAAGAACTTCTTGCAATAGTTTGGAGTTGTAAATATTTACTTGTTTGGTCGAAAATTCACCATATTTTCTGATCATAAACCACTTCAATGGCTTTTTTCCTTGAAGGAGCAGAATTCTCGATTAACTCGATGGCGACTTAAGCTCGAAGAATTTGATTATATCATTAAATATAAAAAAGGGAAGTCCAACCAAGCGGCCGATGCCCCTTCTAGGAACCCTTATGATATTGATATCAATGCACTAGAAACCGAGTCAATTCAAAATAATCCCGGCGATTGTGATGAAATGAAATGATAATTTTTTGGCAAACCCCGATCAGATTCCCGAGCTAGATGAAAGCGTTATTCACGAAATTTCCGAACCCAATACAGACAATGATAATGAAACTGAAAAAATTCCAAAAGTAAAACCCAAAATCAATATAATATCAGATATCCAAGTAGTAACACCCAAAATTCCTGACGAGATTGAAAACACTGATTTAGAAACAGTATATACATCTTTAGAAAATGACATTAGAACTATTAAAAATTAATAAAAAGTAAAATTTCAGAACCTATGTCACACTTCCAAATAAAGCTATCACTGCAAATACCGTGAAGTTTCTGAAAGAATATATTGACCCGAAACAAAAATTCACTATTCAATTCAAAAATCCTTCTCTACACCGGACTTTTAGTACTACCCTTCAGAATTTATTCAAAAATTCTTCATTCCAAATTGTTCATTGTCCTACATTTCTAACCGTTGTGGAAACGCAAGAAGAACAGAAAGAAAAACTCGAATATTATCATATAAAAAAAACTTGTCATAGAGGTATTAACGGAACGAAACAATCTGTAAGTTCAAAATTTTATTGGCCCAAAATGATTGATGATATTACAAATTATATAAATAATTGCGAAACTTGTCAAAAAAACAAGTATGATCGAAATCCACCAGTAATAAAATTCAATCTTACACCTACTGCCTCGAAACCTTTCGAGCATATTCATATCGATACTTTCAAAATATCCAATGAAAGTTTCACGACAATTCTCGATTCATTTTCTCGATATGGTCAAGCATACGCACTTAAAGCATTAACTGGAGTTTTGATAGTTAAAATTTATCAAATTTCATTACCCATCATGGATTACCTCTGAAAATCACAGCTGATTCAGGAACTGAATTCAAAAATAAAGATTTGGAAAACTTCTGTAAATTATATGGTATTGAACTCCGTTTTACAACAGCCAAAAATAGTAATTCAAATTCACCTATTGAAAGATTTCATTCCACCTTGATCGAACATTATCGATGCTTGAAAGAGGAAGAGAAAAATTTCACCCCTGATCAATTAATGAAACGAGCTCTTCTTGGATATAATAACTCAATACATAGTGTTACGGAATTTACCCCATTTGAAATTATAAAAGGTCACATTAATAATACGGATCCGTTTGATTTGAATGATCGTTTCCGATTACGTTCAAAATCACAAAGAAAAAGCACGAAAACTCTATGAGTTGATTCAACAAACCAACAAAAATACGAAAGGAAAAATAATTACAGATAGGAATGAGAAACGTAACGATCCCCCTGATTTTTCAACCCAAAATATTGCATATATTAGGACAAAAGCTAGACATAAAGACCGTCCAAAATTCAAGAAAACAAAAATTCTCAAAGATACAGGTATTAAATTGAAAACTGATAAAGGAACCTATCATAAAAATATTATAAGGAAACCCAAAACTAACAAAGACGTTTTGTTACAGGGAAATAATGAAAATGAAAATACTGACCCTGAACCAGGTACTTCTCGTACTCCAAGTACATTGTGAAAATGAAGACCCTCAAGTTACCCCTATAGAAAATCCCATCCTTCCTATTCAATTAGGAAATGCTAAAATCATATATAGCAGACATACATTTTCACATTATCTACATTTGAGGCCTATAATCAATCAATTAAATAATATAGATGAGTATTTTCAATCAATAAAAAAATGCTTCGATATAAAAAATGCCAGCAACCCTATATCTTTTCATAGTTCATCACAAAATTTGTTATTTAGGACAGACTATCTTGTCGAAATGACGAAAATAAAGTTGAATAACCTTCAACCCCATATTCGAATAAAAAGAGGTATGATAGACGGAATAGGAAAAATTGATGATTGGCTTTTTGGCACACTTGACGCTGATGAAGGAAAACGATACGATGAGAGTATCGCAATTTTAGAAAAAAAAAACAAGAAAACATAATAACCGAAGTCAATATGCAAATTTCCTTGTCAAAAAGATTAATTGATCATTACAATGAAACAATTCAAATATTAAATTCAAATCAAGAAAAATTTGAAAGAGTATTAAAGTCATTTCAGATAACAGTTCAAAAAACCATTACTGATCTGAATAATTATATAAGCCTTCAGAGCATACTTTCACAAATAATACTAGACTGTCAAAATATAATCACTTTCATCGATAACATAGAAGATGCTATCACATTCACAAAACTAAATGCTTTAAATAATTCAATCATATCCAGTTCTGAATTAGAACAATTGATGAATTATTTGAGTAAAATATACGAAGTATAGGCAATACCCAAATTTGAAAATTTATTGACATACTACCAATTTTTTGGAACTCAAGAGAAATGTTCAAACACTAAACTAATTTTTGCAATTCATGTTCCAATTATCCGAAATGAAGTATTTACATTTTATCACCTATATCCAATAATCCAAAATCATCAAATATTTATCCCCAAATATCCTTATTTGGCACGAGCGACTTCAAGAATCCAATTCAAATCGAATATTTGCCCAATATTGGAGAATACCTACTATTGTGTCGAGGATTACTACCCCGAAGATCCTTGCACAGCCCAGCTGATTGAGGAAAATTCCGCAAATAATTGCCAACCAATCCGAATTAATGTGGAAGAATCAATTGTGGAACAAGTAACTCAAGAAGAAATCTTGATTATTCCTGCTCGAGATGAAAGAATATTTTCCAAATGCAGAGCTGATCGATACATAGAAATTATCAACCCTGCTTTGATCAAAACTCCTGAAAAATGGAGATCCAAATAAATTCTGAGAAATTCTTCAATAATGTGAAAATACAACAAGGCAAACCACTAATATTGCCAAAATTCCGCATTGAAAAAACAGAAATCCCGGAAGTTTACGAAACACCAAAGTTTACCAAACTCAATCTTGATGAAATCTACCATATTAACGACATGGTAGGACGACTCGCCCCTGTGAAGAAAATAAGTGCCGATCATAGTACATCTATATTTAACTCCGTTTTTGGATTGACTTTATTAACAATTATTCTGATAGTAATAGTCAAGTATCACAAAAAGTTGAAACCAACAAAATGGTGCTACCCCAAGAAGACTACCGAAGAAGAGGAAATTCCCGAAATGAAAATGGTCCCTAACCGCCAAAATCATTCCATTATTTTTACGGCTTGAGGAGGGAGGAGTTATATGATGACCCAGATCCACCAGAGAGCCGTTATCAGAGAAAATGCCGATGCAGCTCTAGACTCGGATAATACCTTATTGTTGCGACAATAATATTTTAAGCATTTATTATATTCATTCGCTCTAGAACTCTTCTCAGAGCTAGTTGTACTTTTTTTCAATAGAGAAAATTCTTTTTAAAAAGAAGATTTTCTACTCAAAGTATTTAATTTACGCATGAATTACATGCTGTTCTACCGAACAAAGCGATGCGATCAGCAATACCTGAATCAAGAAGCATAGAGGTTTGGAGATTCATTCTTTTGCGTATCCCCCATGGGTTTTGATTCATATTTTCGTAAGATGGCTCTAAAATTTAGCAGGGGTTTCTCCACATGAAAAATGAGTATACCATTGTATTTTCCTGTTTTTTTCTGGTGAATCCATATACAGTGACCGGCAGAAAGTACGCATCATATGGGAATTTTTTTTAATATAATATTTTGACAAATGTCGATACATGCAATCGCTTCTGCATCAAAAATTAACCCAAAAAATGTTGTACAGTGCCGTTCGTCTTTTCTTGTTTAGCGGGAAATTTAAAAATTTTAAAAATTATGTCTCAAAACATACTTATTTGGGAAAATATTGAAAATTTTTATTTGGAAAAGTTGTTCAGAACGACATTCTATAGCTATGTACAAGTTTGAAAAGAAATCTGAGATGAAAAAATAAAAATAAATTTTTGCCATAAAAAAAATTTCAATTTGGAAAATTACATTTCTGACAAAGGAACTCATTAGTAAAGCCCAGGAGTAATATTTTGAATAATATTTTGTAAAGATTCACCAGCTACTTATATTTTATTCGAAGAAAATTTCAAATCTGTGGATTTGCCATGTGTTCAGCTGCTTCATAAGAGGTCACAGAAATATCTTCAGGACATTATAATCCCGATACTGTTTTTTATTGACAAAGAACCATATATCTACAGAATTTTAATATGATTTTTTTATTAGAACAAAAAATTGATTAAATTTTTTACATAATTACATTTTATAATAAAATTAGAAGCTGAAATAATTATAAACCAAACAATTTAATGCATACTCGAAAGTTTGTAACCAATTTATTTTTTGTTTGAATAAAAAATTCAATTTGAAATCATGTAGATACAAAGACCCTCATTAATAATGAACAGTATCGGGATTATAATGTCCTGGAGATATTTCAGTGACCTCTTATGAAGCAGCTGAATACATGGCAAATCCATAGATTTCAATTTTTTTCCGAATAAAATAGAAGTAGCTTGCGAATATTTACAAAATATCATTTAAAATATTACTGTCGGCCTTACTAATGAGTTTCTTTGTCTAAAATGTATTTTTCCAAATTGAAATTTTTATTATGGCAAAATATTTGATTTTAATTTTTTAATCTCAGATTTTCTCCAAAACTTGTACATAGCTATAAAATAACGTTGTGAACAACTTTTTCGAATAACATTTTTCGATATTTTCCCAACTAAGTGTGTTTTGGAACATAATTTTTAATTTTTTTGAATTTCCCTCCAATTACGAAAAGACGAACGGCACTGTACAACGTCTTTTGGGGTTGCTTTTGATGCAGAAGCGATTGCATATATCGACATTCGTCAAAATTTATTAATAAAAGAATTTCCCATATGATGCGTACTTTCTGCCGGTAACTGTGTATATATATATATATATATATATATATATATATATATGAATTACATGAACTAAATAATTCATGAGTAACTAGAAAAATATTTTTATAGACAAGATTTTATTCAAGTCGTGTACTAAAAGGTATAAAATGAGTTTAAGTAATTGCTGACAATGATTTAATTATTTTTTGTTGTATTATTTGATTTCAAAAATCTTGTCGCACGAAGTGTTCATAAAAGTAGGTACCACTTCGTTCCATTGGACAATGAATGGTTGGTAAGCAACAACTTGTTGAAGTATTCATTCTATTACAGTTCGCGCGACAAACTTTTTGAAACCAAATAATTCAACAAAAAATGAATGAATCATTGTCAGCGATGACTTAAACTTATTTTGAATCGAATTGGACCATAATCACAAAACTCATCCTCCATCTTGGAGCCGTAACTTCGAATTTATGAATTTTGACAAATTTTTCATGATCTACGACCCCGAAAATCCTCACATTCCAATTTTGAATCAAATCAGACCATAATCACAAAACTCTCTCGCCATTTCGGAGCCGCCATCTTGAATTTATGAATTTAGATGAGAAATTCATAATCTCCGACCCCAAGAACCTTCAATTACAATTTTGAATCAAATCGTCCGCCATCTTGGATCTGCCATTTTGCTTTTTTATCTACCAAAACTTACATAATGCATTGTCACCAAAATTATGAACATCTGCCAAATTTCAAATTATTCAACACTTGCAAGAATTGACCCAAACTGACAAACGAACGAACGAACCAACTAACTAACAAGTGAAACTAAATAAAAGTTTGTAAAAAAGACAATTTCTCAATGCAATTCAAACTGATACCTCGCATCTATATTGAGTCAATTCTTTTCTCATACATACTACACCCTAAAATATGTGTGGTGGGTATGTTTCTCTGACCAAGCTGGTGAGCTGTTATTATTCATTTCGAATGAGCATTTGGATTACTTTATATTCATCGCAGAATATAACTCAAACTTTTCTTTATGAAACAGTACATCACTTTGCCGATTCAATTTTTGGTATCATGAGAAGTATTAATATCTTGATTTTGAAAAACCTACTTAAGGGAATACAGATTAATCTTTGACTTTCGACACTGTTTATACTGCGCAATACTTTAACAGGTCTTCACCTTCGGGAAGGTGCAAGAAAAAAAACAGCTCAAAGATTATCTTGTTGAGATGTCCATAAAGTGAAAAACATAGCATATAAAAAAATTGCAGTAGTGAAAAAATTTTGTATTTTCTGCGAAATTATTTTCATTTTTGAAATCGTAGCAGAGCGCTTTCGACTATACGCTAGTCATCTTCAGTACTTAGCTGCAAGTAGGTAATACCTAGATGAATATTATACGGAATATTTTGACAATTTGAATGATAAAGATTTTGAGGTTACTTACTCCTCAAGTTCAACAGGAAGTCCATCAAAACTGTTCCCAGTTTGTATAATAGGAGTGAGAACATTACGTACATATAACATGTTGAAAAATTTCTTGAAATAAGACTCATGTGTTATAAGTTGGTGTAATTCATTATTTTGAATTTCATTCCACATGGTTTTATGGAAGTCGAAGTTGAAGTGGAGAGGAAATGCATGTTGACGTTCTTCTTCTTCTTCTAGTTCATTTTTTTGTGCTCGGTTATATAACCATCTACACAGATCCGAGGGCATTGTGCTGTAATACCTCACTTGCCCTTTCCTTCGTATGGCACCCTGAAAGTCTCACTCGAAGTGATACCAGCATGTTGACGTTGACATTGACAAGAGTGATACATAGCTCAGAACCTCAGAAACGGGTAGGCCAAAGAGTGGCAAACGTAGATGGCGTTCTAGTCCTTTTTGGAGTGAAGTAGAGTGAATCTAGAGCGAAAACAGTTTTTCAGAGTGGAAGTTGGCTAAGAACAAAATGCTAGAGGGTTTTGAAGTGAATCATAATAGAGAAAGGAGAGTTCGATTGAATGAAATTGAAAAGTAATTTATTTATTCATTGCAGACGTCTGTGAAGTGGAATGAAAGATCTGTTCAAATTTACTTGTGAGTTCAGACAAAGATCATTGTTCTTCAATTCTTTGTTGATGTAAACGGTTTTCAATGAAATCTGACTTAGTGTTGTACTTGTATCTAATTTCATGTAGAAATTTCGAATTTCCATTCGGGCTGAATTATGTTTATTAAATCTGAGATGATGACCAAAGGCTGATTTTTTGTTTTCGTTGAGGTGTTCGGTTATTCGAACTTCCAAAGGTCTACAAGTCCTACCGATGTATTTCGCTGTACAATCTTCGCAGTTTAGTTTGTAAATACCACTTTTAGAAAGTTTATAAATTTTATCTCTACCATTGACAAGATGTCTATTTAATTTGTGCGTTGTTTTGAAGGCAACTTTGACATTTTCCTCACAGTTTTTGGTTATACAACCTGCAATTTCATTTGGAATGTGATCGCTTAGGGAAGGGAGAGAAATACATTCTGTTGGTTCGGTTTTTGAAAAGGTTGAATTAAATTTTTTTCTGTTTTTAATTCCTGGATGAGAGAATTAATCAAATTGGAGTTATAGTTGAAAGCTATTTGTTTTAATGTGTTGATCCCAGCTTGGTAATCAACTGTGGAGAGTGGCATTTTTATAAGTCTGTGTATATAGCAATTGTGAGCAGCCATTTTATGTTGTTGTGGGTGATTTTAAAAGTAAGGTATTACATGGTCAGTCTGCGTTGGTTCCCTATAAATGCTGAAACTAAAGTTGTTGCATTTTTTGAAAGAAGTTATATCTAAAAAAATGTATTTATTATTTTCTTCAATTTCAAGAGTGAATTTAACGAATGGAATTGATTTTGTTCAAGAAATTAACCGCAGTATCTTCTTTACCTTTGAGGAAGACTATACAATCATCAACGTACCTGTACCAGTGTGAGATTTCAGGGTTGTTGTCAGTGACAATGAACCCGTATTCCAAATTTTCCATGGAAATATCTGCTAGGAAAAGTAAAAGCAACTTTCCATAGCAAGGCCTTCTGGTTGCTGATAGAAGTCTTGTAGAAGACAGAAATTAAAGAGAGACAAAATATGGGTCGTACAGTCATCATCAATATTATATAAATTTAAGATTTGCTCAACTAAGGGTAGTGTTTCTGATTTTGGGACTGAAGTGAAAAGGTTGGATACATCGAAAGATATCATCGTGCAGTTCTCAGCTGGTATATGTACGTTCTTGAGTCTCTGTATTAGAACTAGGGTATTACTAACCGAGTTTGTGGGTTTGAATCTCGTTGGATCTTAAATAATTCTGGAAGTGAAAGAGGCTAAAGTTGATACTGGTGTGTTAGTGAAACCACTGGTCTAATTGGCGTATCGATCTTGTGTATCTTTGGAAGTCCGTACAACCTTGGCATCACGGGATTGCTGAAAATCAAAGAGTGGAAAGCAGAATATTCTTCCAAGATTTTTTTCTTATATTGATATAAGTGTTCGTTTTCTTAATGAAGTTGTTGAGGGGGTTTGAGGTGAAATATTAAATTCGTGTGTATTTAGGAAAGTTTTAACTTTATCTATGTAATCAATCTTATTGAGAATCACCAAACAATTATCCTTTTGAAATTCATGAGTTGTGATTGTTGGTTTCACGTCTTTGACGTTTAACTTTGTATAAAAAATATTTTGGATATCATTGCGAATAGTCTCTTTTCTTATCGTAATCTCTAATTAAATAATAATAATATTTATACACCAGAAAATAAAACTCACAATGTTTATAGGGTATTTCTTCAGTTGGCAAGTAAATAGAGAGGACCCACAAAGGCTCAGCCTGTGCGTGGGTATCACAAGTGTTCTCAACGCCTCCAATGCAAATTTTGATGATAACTATAATCAAGAGTGAAATTAGAACGGACAAAAAGAACGAATACTTATACACACATATATACACATATATATATATATATATATATATATATATATATATATATATATATATATATATATATATATATACATACACATATACGTATATACATAACACATGTATCGAATATTCTAAGACATCTTCTATTTCAACAGCAAACTGATGAAATTTTGCAGTCAATATGATCTTTAAAACAATTCGAACATATTTGAGTAAATATAATATTTTTCCATGGAAAAAAATGATGGGTAGTGAAAAGTCTCAGTAGTTCGAGCGTCGGACATTTTAAATGAAATGAAATTATGGGTTATATGCCCCACTTTCTCCGTTGGTACTCCTTGCCTACTGGGATTCAGTGATTCCAGTAATATTATGTATCATCTGGCGTTCATTATTCGAATATCTAACGGAAACTAATGACTTCGCTCAAATGATTACATTATGATTCTCCTTCAAATTCAGAGGTTACCCTCATTTCATTTCAGTGTTCACGAAAGATAATATCAGATTCCGTTATCAATCACATTATGAATTTCTAGTCTGAGAGGTTCTATACGTTGAGGTCGGTGTGATAATTGTTTCCACGAGAGCAGAAGTCAGCAATTAGCAAACCGATCAATCAATTTATCTGCGTTCTGAACACTCCATAGATACGATACTTCCTCGAAACATATTTGAAAAACCAGGCAAGATAATGAACCCAAGCTATTATCATAATATTTTTCGGGTTAGGTCCATAATATAATATAATAGAGAGATATAGTTATTATGGATACCTCATGAATACAAGAATGGTAACTGAAAAAAAACCTTTTTTTTATGCCCGAACTGAAAAATTAGTATAATATCGCAAAGAATGTATTAAGGAGACTTGGTCTATTTTTTTAACCAACGAAAAAAAAGTTGAAGGTTCTCTAGTTGAACCCGTATAATTTTTCATTGGATAGAGTATACTTCGAGGTTGGTTTGAAAAATTTCACCCCTCAAGGAGATATCTATCGTGTACTCACTGAACTTCTACCCGTTTACCGATTCTACTACTAATGAGGACTTAACAAAACGTCGTGTGACATTATTCAAGTATGCCTTCTACAAGCTTCCTAAGAAATGTGTTTGGTGTCGTAACGGAAATATATATGCAAAAATAAATAATGTTATATACCATATTAAAAAAAAAGATGACATTGATCTGTTATTGTTCAAATAAGTACCATTGTGGGAAAAATGATTTTAATTCTGAAAAACGCGGGATACGGATTAATCTATGACTTTCGACGGTGTTTGTATAGTTAATCACTAAGCAATACTTGAACTTCTAACATTTTTTCTACAATTTCATCATACGCTCAGAAGAAGAAAATATCAAATATGAAAATATATGCAACGCACAGGTAGAAAATGTTCTCCACCCTCATGAAGATGCAAGAAGACAAAACAGTTTGAAGTTATCTGGTTGGGATGTCCATGTCCATGGAGTGAAGAGCATAGCATATATCAAAATTGTTGAATAGGTTCTAGTCTCAATAAACGAAAATAGCCAAACACCTTTTCCATTGTGCACCCCAAGAAGAACTGTACTTTTTTGTATGATGATATTCCACCGTCAACATGATATTCAATACAATTCGAACATTTGAGAAAATATAATATTTTCCTAGAAAAAACAAATCAATGGGAAGTCAGTAGTTCGAACGTTGGATAATTGAAATGAAATAGAATTATGGGTTATGTGCCTCAATCTCTCTGTAGGTACTCCTCAGGTACTTGATTTTTTTTCACTAGGGAAGACGCTCAGGTGCTAGTTCTTGCGTTCCCTGACAGTGAGGGGCTCTAGAGTGCCCAGCCTACCCACTAAACATACCTTGTGTTCGTCATCATGCTCACCATAATCCCTTTCATACTCCCCTTTGTCCCCCTTCTATTTCTTTTATTCTCAGAATGTTTCTGATATACTCGTGAATTTGTTTCCATTCCCATGATATTTTCTATATTCGGTTCAATTCCTATGCTTTTTCTTAGATGTTACTTTCCGTCTTGCCACTTCGAGCATTCTTAAACTGTGTGGATCACTATATCTACCATCTCACAGTAGAGACACACGCCATTTTTGGCTTTTTCGATTTGGTGCTAGTGTTCTCTGGAAGAGCCATGTCCCTTGAGTATCAGTGAATGATAGTAGCCAGTTCTTCTGTGCTCGCACTCCAACCATATCTTTAGGCGTGGTATCAGTCGTGTAGTCCACTGTGCAATGTTAGTGCCATCCCATATTTCCTGCCATTTACTGATAGTGATATCCCTCTCTTCTGCTTTAGCTCTAGAAGTCAGGCCGCTTCC
Source organism: Gonioctena quinquepunctata (assembly GCA_018342105.1). Taxonomy (NCBI): domain Eukaryota; kingdom Metazoa; phylum Arthropoda; class Insecta; order Coleoptera; family Chrysomelidae; genus Gonioctena; species Gonioctena quinquepunctata. Next base: position 62,564 of record JAFIRS010003159.1, on the reverse strand, counting down.
TTGCTGGTATCGACATGTTCTTTCTTCTGCCAGGAGTTCAATCAGAATGACTCCTGTAACTACCTGTACTGCCTAAGCCAACACAGTGCGGTATGCGCACAGTGTGGTATGCGTATGTGTAACTTCAATCAGCACTTTTCGTTGGATTTTATTTCTTTCGCCTCATGTACTCATTCCAAATGGGCGCGCCGTATGATATGATCGAATGTGCGACATTATACAGCATTTGCCTTTTCCTGGATCCAAGGCCCTCGATGTTCGGGGTTATTCTGCTAAGCGCCGCTGCTTTTCACTCAGCTTTTTATGTTGCAATCTTCGAATTTTCCAACTCCTCCGAATCCCCAGCTCGTGAAACTGATCCCCGGCTCGTGAAACTGTATTCGACTTTTGCTCCTCTAAGAATGACGTCCTCCAATTTCTGTGGAGCTAGTTCTAATTTATTTATTTCCATCCATTTCTGGATTCGCCTCAGCGCCCCATCTCCTCTCCAGTTCAGTTGCTCTCTGGTCTCGGCCATAACTAGATCATCCGCAACGCTAGCGTGGTGACTCCCTCTGGTACTGATTCGTCCAGCACTCTATCATACAAAATATTCCACAGGAAAGGTCCTAGGACCGCACTCTGTGGGACTCCCGCTGTAACTTCTAGGCTGACGTTTTTCCCCATCTGTATGGATCTGTCGTCCAGGTAGTTAGTTATCAATGATCTCTAGTAGATAGTCCTGTATCCCACTTGTTTTGAGGCTTAGCAACATGATGTCCCATGAGGCCGTATTGGCGGCATTTCTGACATCAAGAATGATAAGTACAGCCCATTCGTTGTTTGCGCAGCTTCTTGCTATATTAACGACTTCATCCACTGCCTGAATGGTCGATTTGCCCCTACGAAATCCGAATGAACGATCAGTTGGGTCCTTCTCCATTCCTTCGAAAGGCTCTTGTTTCTGAGTAATTCGTTTATTGGTAGGAGGAACCTCTAGTTCGATTTTTTCCATGATTTTCCATAGGGATGCCGTCGAGACCAAGTGCCTTTCCGTTTTTTTTCCAGCACTTTTCTAGGCTCTCCTCTAGTGAAATGTTCGCCTTCTACTTCGGAGGGTGTTTTTCTCCATGTCTTGCATTTCAATGGAAAAAGCTCGTTTGCTACTTCAATGATTTCTTCGATAGCGAGATCGAAGGGAGAAGATCTCACCAGTTTTTTCAGTTGCAATCTATAGCCTGCCCTCGCCCCGATGTCTTCTATTTATTTTTCACAGAGATCATCCCAGTGTTTTTCCTCGATTCATCTATCAGAAGCTGCAGCTCTTTCCTCTTCTTCTCCAGTTCATCTAATCCTTTTTCGTTTCTTGGCATTTGTCCGGCCTTCCTCGTTACCACTCTTCGCAGTCACAGACATTCCTTTCTTTTCCTGTCTATTTCTCCATTCCACCAGAACGGTGTGCGTGATTGTTTTGTTTTCAACAGACTAGCCCTATGAACTTCCCTCATAGATTGTTCTAGCTCTTTTATGTAATCCACACCAGCTGATATTCTCTAGGTTGCCCGTTCTTCGAACAGTTCCCAATTGCACGTCCATCCCTTGATGTGTTCTTCCTGTTATTTATCCCTTTTTGTTGTTATGATGAAGTGAATATATCTATGTTCGGTGTTTCATCTTTCAGCACTTCCCATTCTTGTATTTTCCGTTGTATTTTGTTTGACGAGCACGTGATGTCAATGAAAAACTCCTTACGTACTGGGATCCAGTCATCCTAGTAATACTACGTATCATCTGACGTTCATAATTCGAATGTCTAAAGAAAACTAATGAGTTCGCTCAAATGATTACATTATGATTCTCCTTCAAATTGAGAGGTTTCCCTCTTTCATTTCAATGTTCACGAACGAGAATGTCAGATTCAGTTATTCATCACATTATGAATTTCCAGTCTGAGAGGTTCTATACCTCTAGGTCGGTGTGATAATTGTTTCCCCAAGAGCAAGTCTGCAAGGTTTATCAATTAGCAAACCAATCAATCAATTCCACTGCGTTATGAATGCTCCATAGATACGATATTACCCCGAAACATTTTCGAAAAACCAAATAAGGCAAGGTGATGAACTCAAGCTATCTTTATGATATTTTTCAGATTAGGTCCATAACAGATGGATATGGATATCTTATAAATACAAGATGGTTACTGAAAAAACCAGCTTTCAATGCTTCAACCAAAAAATTCGTATAATATCAAAGAATGTATATAGGAGACCAGGTCTATTTTTAACCAACAGAAAAAAAAGAAGGAGGTTCTCCGGTCCACGCGTATATTTTTTTATGTTTGACCACGCATAACTTTTCACAGAGTAGTTCGATTTTCATGATAATTTGTTTCATAGGATAGGGTATAGTCGAAGTTGGTCCCAAAAATTTGACCCTCAAGAGGATATTCATCGTTCACCCACTGAATGTTCACCTGAGATATCCGATTGAGATTATTAATTTTTTTATTGGATGGGGTATAATTCAGAGTCGGTCAAATTTATATTTGGAAAGTAATAAATTACCCCTAAGGGTGGAAAACTAGGGGATGATTGATTTTTCATCTGTGAAGCGATTCTGTTGAAACTTGGCACACATATGTAGTGCTCATGACACTACAACTACCTAGAGTCAATTGAGTAGGTGTCATCAATGGATTTCAGCCACAAAAAAAATAAAAATGAAAATATTTTTACATAAAATTGAACCGACGAAGAAATAAACTGAAAAGCAGAAAATAAAATCAACCTTAGTCTTGATAATAACTAAGCTCCCAAACTAATGTGAGTTGGCGCCAAACAAACAATCAACGAAGATCATTTATATTTTTTTATCAAAACGCCGCCGTGCATCTCGCTGCTATAATTTTACGCTTTACCTTATTCAATTGCTAGTTTGTTTGGCGCCGCCTCAAAATTAGTTACTCGCATTAGTTTAGGAGCTCAGTTATTATTAAGACTAAGAAGGTTAATTTTATTTTTGCTTCTCAGTTTCTATTCTCGTTGGTTTCATTATTTGTTAAAAAAATCATATTTGATTTCGTCAACTATGTTTTTGTGTTATATTTTCTATATCCCAACTTCAGTGATGTTCCGTCCATAGAAATATGGAATAAATGACTGCAGAATCGCCATTCGATCGATATATAGTGATTGGATGGCAAACAATGTGGAAACTAGATTAGTAAAAATTAGGTCAGTCCCTTTCTCCTACATTGAAAATCGATTAGATTACGAACATAAAATATTTCATAATAAAAATGCATTTACTGCCGTGTTGAGGTAATTCAATGGTGTTATAACATGTTATGACGGCATAACTATATGCATACACGATATTTTGATGGAAAAATCCTAATAGAACAGATCGAATGAATTGTATATCATTATTCTTATTGGTACATGCAATTAAACTTCAATATCAATTCAGTTTCCTGGGTAGCAATATCTGAAGAAAGATATGTATATTTCAATCCCAAATGATCCATTCCTGATGGAAAAAGCTCATATCTATTCTTTTTTACAAGCTTGTATTTAACTTGCTTGGTACGTTTGTCACTCTGTCACTTTGTCATTCTCTGCAGGTGTTTATAATTCCGGTGACAATGCATTATACAATTTTTTTAGAGAAAAAAACAAAATCGAGGCTTCAAGTTGGCGGACGAGTTTTGTGATTATGGTACGATTAGATTCAAAATTGGTATGTGGAGGTTTTTAGTGATGGAGATTGTGAATTTTTTGTCAAAATTTGAAAATTCAAGATGGCGGCTCCAATATGGTGGACAATTTTTGTGATTATTGTCCGATTCGATTCAAAATTGGTATGTGGGAATTCTCGAGGTCGAAGATCATGATTTTTTTGTGAAAATGTATGAATTCAAGATGACGGCTAAAAAATGGCAGCGCAGTTCTGTGATTATGGTCCGAATCTATTAAAAATGTGTATGTGGGGGTTTTTGGAGTCGGAGATCATGAACTTTGTTTCAATTTATGATATTGAAATGGCGGCTCATGGAATTGTTGTTATAGAAAAAAAAAAACAGAATGGCACCTCAAAATGGCGAACGAGATTTAGGTTTATGTTTCGATTCCATTCAAAATTGGTATGTGGGGGTTTTCAGGGTCGAAGATTATGAATCTTTATTCAAAATTCATGACATCAAAATGTCGGCTCCAAGATGGCCGATGATCTCTGTGTTTACGGCCCGATTGGTATGTGGGGGTTTTTGGGGTCGGAGGTTATACATTTTCTATCAAAATTAACAAATTCAAGATGGCGGACGAGTTTCGTAATTATGCCCCGATTCGATTCAATATTGGTATATCGGGGTTTTTGAGATCGTAGATTATGAATTTAGTCGAAGATTATTCATTTTTAGTTGAAATTCATGAATTGAAGATGGCAACTCCAAGATGGCGGATGAGTTAATCTTTAGATGGTCTCCTCTTTGGAGGACTAGATAGATTAAGACGTACTTGAGAACTAAAAAGCACAAAATAAAATAATTAATAGAAAACCTCTTTGAAGACAAGCGTTTATTCAAATGTACTAAAAAGTAAAAAATTATTGCTTTGGATGTGTGACGTAGGTTCTTCCGTGAGTTATAGATTCAAAAGCTTGTCACTTTTGTATTGAAACTGAAAACTTTGAGCGACAAGCTTTTGAATATATAACTCACGGAATAACCATCAGCAAAAAAATGCAAATATATATGGAAATAAAATTATAGTTTGAAAAAATTGAAAAAACACGCATATATAGCAATTAGGTCTAAAGAGTTGAAAATAATAAGAATGAAGTCATTGAACAAAAAAATGTATCCTGAGTACTCACTCACTTTTCATAATGATATCAGCACCCCACGTTTTTTTTCACATAAGAGGAAACTTGTGGGTCAATGACTTCATTCTTATTATTTTCAACTCTTCAAACCTTATTGCTACATAAGGAAGAACGTTGGCCATGATCGGTCTTCTGGTCCACAGGGAGGCTCGTCTGGTAGCTCCAACGCGGCAACGATTCCTGAGAGGTGGAGCACCAGTACTATTAAATATTGTTGTTTTCTTTATTACTTCAGTGGTTTTTATATATGCCCTGAATATTGAAAAGTTTTTCATAGATATGAAGTTCAATGTCATTAATAGAAAAGAAGAAAACATCACCCATTTCAATCATTTATTTTTCCAATTTGTTTCGTTAGTTTTTTTAAACTATAATTTCATTTGGATGGAAGTTCATGATCGATTTCCAAAAACAAATTCAATAAATATTATACTCATGATGAATATTGAATGCTATAAACATATTTGCTGAAGATAGTGCCGTGTCCATTATTGATATTTATTGGATTTATACCTAGTGAAATATCCTTCATGAACATCTATTGAATGCCAATTGAATAAATTAATCTATTGTGAACATTTAAATAGCATCTGAGGAGGGATTCCCACATATTATTCTAGGGGATATCGTATAAGTTAACAGAGAGATATAATTTGAAAACTATCTCAACTGAATCAAGAAAATGGCCGGTTGCGTTTGAATGCGATCGTTTTTGATGCTTTTTTCGCAGTTTTTGCAGTAAGACCGAAAACAGTGGCGCACGAAAGGGTTTCAATAAACCCACTACGAATGTTGATTTCTTTGATGATACTGAAAAAATGTTCATGGAATGAGATATGATCTGCGACTGAAAAATAAACTTCAGTCAACATCAGTCTTCCATCGGTCAAGATGATATCGATTAAAAGTTGTAAAAGATTTTTCCATTCAATTTTTTTCCTATTTTCAATAATTAATGTTTCTGTTCTCGACCACCAAACATGATTTTCTTAATTCACTGAGAGCCCTAGAACATGGAAATATATATTTATTTACTGTCATATCGACTCAACGATGGTTTTTACTTCTAAGCCCACCTTATCTGGTCAGATTTCAATGATATTTTCAAATGTTTGTTATTAGTGCGGGCGTCACGTGAGCAGTAATATGTGCCCAAAGTTTTGTTGCGGGGCTTTGAAGGAGTATGAGAAAAATTGGTCACATGTTCCAGATCATGGTCGTTTGTTCGCCATATTTGGAAATGGCCGCCAAATCTCTAGATTTTTTGTTCAAGTATATCTCACAACTTGCAGAAGAATTTAGTGACTCTGATTTATCAAAAAATGTGCTGGAACTTTCAGACGTTAAAAGCTATGATTTTGGTTTAGAAAATATTGACTGTGACGCAAAAGATTTATTCAAACCATTTACAGAAGCAAAAAACAAAGCACCGAAATCCTGATTGAAATTTTGTAGAACTGAGTTTCCCTGTTACCAGACTTCTCACCAAGTACAGATTTTAACTGTACCCAAGCAGTTTCTCAGAAACTATTTCATCTTATACACAGTGGTGCACAGAGTACCTTTCTGCACGTCGGATTGGCAAAAATTATTCATGAAATGACTCGCTCTAAATTGGTATTTAAAATCATGAAACGTCTTAGAATGACTGTTAGTTGGAATATGATGCGTTAGAGAGACATAACGTAGTACTTTTTCCGAAAATGTTTCTCATGGAGCACAAGCGTACCTCTTCCTGAGGAAAATACCAAAGGGCCCTTTGAGTCAACTTCTCATAATTTTATTTGAAATATGGATATCACTGAACAATATTTCCCGTTGAATTCATTGGGTAGGTATGCAATTGAATATCCTCTGGTTCAAATTTAAGTGAATCCACAATAATCGTAAAATATTCTCTTAGGACCCTAGAACCAGCAGTGTCTTCGGCAACATATTTTTCAATGTCTTCAATAATTGAAAAATGTTGATTTGTTGAAAATATGAACAGGATGTTCATGAAATCAGATGTGGAATCATCTGTGACTTCATTCATCGTGGATTTTTCAATTCACAGAAAAATATTTCTATTCAATATTCAATTGAGAATGTTTCCCTTTTCAACATGAAAAATGTCATTTCTCAAAAAGTTCTTGTGACAGTGGACGTCTGTAGCAAAATACTACTTGCTGAAAAACCGCATCAAGGTAAATCCGCGATGCTTTCAGTAAATACTTTCCTCTGAACTTCTTACAAATACGGTACAGTGTCGGATCTCCTTTCACTTTTATAATTGGTTACACATCAAACATTTTTCAATTATCCACCAAGTCCGGATCTACTTTTCTGTCTTCCTTTCCGAACTAGTCTTCAGCATATTTCTATTGTTTTTTCATCATCTCGTTTTCGCTAAGAAGGCTATGTGATTTTTTATGCTTTTTTCATCTTCAATTCTTCTCGACACATCATCCCCGATGAGTTCTTAAACAATTTTATTATTTTTAAAACTGTTAACTACCGAACATAATTGCAAAGTGCTTTTTATTTTCCTACATAAAATGCACAAGTTAATGTCTTCTCCGTAGCCTTCTGACGATTGAACATCCTCACTGTGTCACTCAACTTGTTTCACTTGAAGTTTATGATACTATACGTAACAAAACAGAAACTAAATATTCCATTATATTGTAACTAAAATAAAAAGGCAATGAGTATTGGATAAATCACTTCGCGAACTGAAAATATTAAAAACCTTTGTATATTTCAATAATTATTGGATTTACCGAACACTATTCAAAATCAGAAACATTGCACTGGGACACTCAAGTATATATACAGGGTGTTTTACTCATCATGGAAGCACTCCCATATCTTCCGTTGTTGACGTAGAACTATAAACATCGCAAGATCAATAAACATATCAAAAATACAGCAATGATTTGGTGGAGGTCATATTGGGTGATATACACTGCTCGACCAAAAATAATATTTGGAGACAAGATGGGTTGGAAATATCTTTGGATTCGTGATAGGAACAAAAAATTCATTATTCATCCAATATATTTATTTCTGAAAAAAACAGTTGAAAAAGTCCAATTATATATCGTGATATACCACAACATGCGGAAAATTATACAGTAGGTCAAAACTTCGCGAGCACCATATATTCACTATAGATCTATGACCCACTACAAAATACTATTTCTCTTTTCATTAATGTGGATGAGTGGACTCATAGAGTCAACAAGAGAGTTTGCCCTGTGTATCGTTGAACGTATTGATGCATAATAAAACTGAGAATTACTTCGATATTTTAGAGAGAATTTTCATATGAAAGATGATTTCACCTGTTTAATTTTTGCATGTTGCGGTGAATCACGTTCTAGGTCTCACTTCTCATTGAAGCCCTCCGTATATTCTGTAATGAGTAACGTAGAATCATAAAACATGCAGGATCGTTAGATATTCGCGGAATACGCTCAGTGGCTAGGTGGAGTTCATCTTTTGTGTTGAACAGTATCTACCATCGTAATATTATTTATTGGAAATGTCGGTTATTCTAGCGTGCAGTGTACCTCGCCAAAATAACCTCCACTGAGTCATTTAGTGCATTTCCGTCTAATATCTATCAATCCTACGGAAGTGCCTCCATGAGAAGCGTGGCTTCCTGATTTGGAAAAACCAAATATAACTAGCATTAAACCTCATGGATTTTCTCGTCAAAAATGAATTACATTTTTTGGGGGATCATCCTGGATCGGAAATTAACATGGATATCTCACATTGAATACATGCTGAACAGATGCAATATAGGTCCCAATTTTTGAAAATTAATTTGTTCAAACTTTGTGTGGCCATAGTTCTTTTGTTTCAACGTTGCTATTGACGCTCCATATTGGCTACAGTGTTCCTTTTGTGGTGCTGCCAGTAACAACTTGTCTTGGTGCAATGAAGCTCTGAATCCTTCGATACTCCAGAAGGGGTTCAAGAGCTTCCACATACAGGGGAGCAATATATGTTGATCAATTGTTTCCATGCATGTGGGAGCTCTTGAAACCCCTCTGGAGAATCGATGGATTTAGTGCCTCACCAAAATATACACACAGAACTCTGACGTCTTCCACGATAAATCTCTCCTACATAGTGAAGTTCTCACTAATAAATACTGGAGATTGGAAAATTCGCCCCTTTACGTTGTCGAAGATTACACCTCCTTGTTTCCCAATGTGAATGTAATTCAAACAAGATCCTCTATAAACAAATAAGTTCAAATATTATCTCTCCATCCCTTCCAGACTGGGAAAATGCTATAATCATTTCAATTAATATATTCAAAACATCGCATGGAACAGGTTTCGCTTCTTTCATACTCTCATAAAATATGAAGAAATCGTTTAGCCTAGATATTAAATTGACAATGTCTCGAAGCACTTTCATTCGTAAAAAACTATGATCATAATAATAATAATATAATAATAATTTTATTCACACATCGCCTTTTGAATTACATTACATATAAGTGAAATACAATGAAAGGAGGGGAATAAATTGAAAACCCTACAGTAGAACAAGTCTATGCGTAGGGCTTGAGTGCAGGTAGCTAGATTCAATGTAATCAATAATTTGAGAAAAGTTATGAAATATTCGAACAAACATAGACTAAGGTACAAGATAAATACTTAATAACAAATAAAATGGTTGAAAAAATAGATAATAATCATAATAAAAAGTGATGTATAACATGAAACAAATGTGTTTTTTATGATTTGGTGAATGTCAATATTTCGACAAACATATAATAATTTTTATTTCATAAATTTTCCAAATACAATAGAATGAGGCATGGAAACAGAAATATGGAGGTTTGAAATAAACGTGAAAGAAAAAAAAAAGAAAAAAATCACAGAAACTACAAAAGCTTGTGTGTGATGTATCAGGGGTTTGGTGGAAAAAAATAGATTATTATGTACAAAAGATATGTGAACGCTGACGTGGTGAATAAACACAGACAACCACAAGGAAACGATTCCGCGCGTGGTGCACTATCTGTGTTTATTGCATCGCTTTTATAATCACATACCTATTAAAATTATATTCAGTACATACATACACATAATAATCACATACATAGACACACACACATAAACGTATATATATATATATATATATATATATGATAATAACAATAATAAACTTCAATTATAACTACAACTAAGATGTTGAATTGGATGGTGCTAGACTATAACATGTTCTGTTTGTGGATATGAAGTTTTGTAGTGTGCTCAAGGGAATGGTAAAGAGCCAAGTTTTGATTCTATTCTCAAACATTTGAAACGAATTGATTCTTTTAAATTCCGATGGCAGCTCATTGAAAAATTTCGGTCCTAAGAAGGTGTGACATCTTTTTTGTTTTTTCTGCTCTGGGTATTACGAATTTGTTTCCGTATCTTGTATCGTGAGAGTGTTGAATGTGTACCAGAGACGATTTATTTTCATACTTTCTTAAAAGGATCGTTTTTGCATAAAGTTGGTGAACATTCATCAATGCCGTTTCTTGGTAGAGTCTATCAGATTGATACATCCTCGGTTTTCTGTAGATCATTTCGAGGATGCACTTTTGAATTTTCTGTAAGTTATCAATAAGTGTTGCTGAGGCGGCACCCCATGCTATGAGTCCGTAGAAAATGTGGCTTTCGACCAAAGCGTAGTACAATATCCTCAGATATTTATTATTTATTATGTCGGAGATGTTCTTAAATCTATATAACATAAGTCTTAATTCTTCGATTATATAATTAATGTGCTCTTCCCATAGTTGGAGTCTATGTATATACCCAGATATTTGATTTTATCAACAGACTCTATTTTTGAAGAGTTGCCGTTATCACATTGTATATTTAGTTCATTATATGGTGGTAGGTTTGAAGAGTATGACGTGAAAGGCAAAGAATGAGTTTTTTTGGAATTGATTGTCAATATTCTATTGTCAAAAAAATTGACAACATTTCGAAAGTTCTCATGTTGTTTTCGAGTGTTGTCCAGTCAGGTGCTCTGAAAAAAATTGCAGTGTCATCTGCAAAACTCACCACTTCTCCGCACAGTTCTTGTTCAAAAAGATCATTTATATATAAGTTGAAAAGAACTGGCCCCAAAACAGTACCTTGGGGTACGCCATATTTTATTGTATGATAACTGCTCCTCGTTCCATCGACATTCATTGATATTCCATCATGAAAAGGTTGTCTGAGATTCTTTATCTGCTCTGAAAGCGTTGATCCCTCAATTCTTGAGTACAATCCGTACATATTACAAATAAAAAGAACTGATGGCAGACTTAAATCTCAGTGGTAGACAAATTCCTTGTCTGTGGACGAAGGCACATAAAGGACTGGACAACAATGGATACGTGGATCAACTGACAAGAGCTTTTGCCGAAAACGACGAAAACATTGGCCATTTTGTATGTGGAAATGATTTTGTTTGCTTGCTTGAAAATGCAACAGCGTTTAACATGGTCATCCAGCTGAAATGAATACAGTCATACGAACCCCACCAGCTATAGGCTATTACAACCGTCTATACCTAAACAGCATTGGTATTCACATCTTGATATACCTCGCAGATCCATCACAACCCTCATAATATCAAAGTTTGGACATGTGTGCTGTCCACATCTTTTTCGGGTGAATATTATACCCACTAAAAATTGTTATCAAGAAGGGAACTAAATCATATATTTTTCGCATGTATTCTGATCAGTCAACTGAACTCTATGAGAAATTTCGTGATTCAAATATCCCGAATCTTTTCATTTTCATATCAATTTTAGCCTCAAACAGCGTGAAATCGGACCCCTGGACGTGAAGAGTGTGTACTTGTCTATTCCTGTTGAACATTCTTCTATTCAAGTTCCCTTTTTCCTTTTTGCTTGTGTAGATGGGTATTCATTCAATCTGAAAAAATACTACATACTCTACTTGTATCTGGCCGAATGACGAGATGTCAAAGTAAAAAAAGAAAGGATTTTTAATATCAATGGAATGCCTTAGGAATATATGTTCTGCCTATTATTTTATTTCCGCATGAAGAACGATTTCTGCGGTATCTACAGATTCCATAATTGCAAGCCATGTGATCGGTCTTATACAAGTGACTGTGGAATTTTCAAGAATTTTCGATAAGTCTCTTGTGTACGGCCACAAAACTCGTACACAAAACTTAAGAATCGTGGAATCTGAATATTTAATCAACCATTATAATGCAGATTTCGAATGCATGCTCTGAATGTTGTTTTCAAGGTGCCCCATTCACAAACATGAGAAGGCAATCTTGTGAATTTCAACGTTTCCACTAACGATATGTTTATGGTTGCCGATCCCACTGATCTACCTCAAGTCTATAACCCTACTGAATTATCATGAAACCAGTTCACTGGTACTACCGATTATACAAGAAATGGTTTCCGGATGAATGAAGTCCGTACATATATTTGAACATTTATTAGTCGGGAAAATGGATTGCTACTTGGGGAAAATGCATCAAAATAGTATTACTACTGAATTGGTTCTTCAGAGGAACTATTTTAGTTCCACTATTTTTCAATGAATACATCCATGAAATATCCGTGGAGTCATTTCTCATTGTGATTATGAGTTTAATTCAAGTTGTCAGAATGCCAGAACTCTTCACTTTGGGAGGGACGGAATCAATCTTTGTTCCACTAATATTTTTATGTAATAGCTCTCGTAGTTGTTAATACTCATAGATTTTTCTTGTATAACTCGATTAGTGTTATAGCTTTGAGACACTTTCTCGACACATTACGGTTACGGATATTTCCCCATTGTCTGATATACATGACAATGTATAAGATTCATAGTTATAGTTCCCGAACCCACTTCTACAAAGTTTCATAGTTTTGCTGTTCAGTCGACAGATGTTTTGCGGGTCCCGATGTCAACGAGGTGACGGAACTTTGAACCGAATAAACTCCCCCTCTCACTGCAAAACATACAGTATTTCCGATGACAAAGTTGCAAGGAGTTTGGATTGTTTCGATTCGTAGCAGGATGGTCCAATTATATGTTGATGAACTTCGCGCAGTTTATGTAATACAGAGTACTATTTGGACTTTTTTTTATCTCAAAATAGTGTTGTTCATAACTCTGGCATTCAAATAGACATGCTCTTAGCCAAATACGATTTTGTGCGTGATTTATGAAAGTTTTTTACACAAATAATCACTTGTATATCAAGTTGCTGGAAGCATCTATTCTCTAATGTGTAGTTAAAAGTTCTATTGTATTACCAAAAGTTTCATTGAGAAAATCTCAATTCCAATGTCTCCAAAAATGGATACTACTCAACTACGTACTCAACTTTTCCATATATAATGCTCGAAAGTTCATAATTTCTATTCAGAAATTCGAATGACTTCGTGATATCCAATTAATATGTTAAGAGAATGAGTAGGGAAGTAACCCCGTATATGGTACCACTGGTCTCAAGAGCCCTCCATCTTTATTTTTTTTTTGGCAAACCATATATTCTTGAACTTCATAAAATATAGCATGTCAATATTCGGCTACTTTTTCTGAACGTACTTCCGAAGTGTTTTTTTTTTTCTACTAGATCATTGTTTTTTAACCGACGAAACTAAAAAGGAGGAGGTTCTATAGTCGACGCGTATATTTTTTTTAGGTTCTGCCAAGAGTCTGATTAGTATAGGATAGCTGTACCATTGGCAAAGCATGATTTCACCGGTTGTTTGCATGTTAAGTAAGCTGTTTATGTAGAGGTACAATAGTATAGGACCCAGTTCGGTACCCTGAGGTACTCCGTGGCTGATTGTGTTTTCGTGACTTATTTTGTCCTTGATTTTGACGACTTGTTTCCGATCATTCAGGTAGCCGATGAATAGGTCAAGAAGAGGAAATATTTATTTAAATAGGTTACCCTAATATACAAAAAATATAATACTATACTATAAATTGAACAGTAGGTAGGTAGTTGATCTAAACTAATAAGAAATAAAAAATTCAAAATACAAGTAAACCTAATTTAGTTAAAATATAGGGTACAATTCAATAATCAACATATTCTTCAGACATTATATTTTATCAAACATTTTGTATGGATTCCAATAACTGTTTTTGAAAAATGCTTAATGATGGACTAGATTTAACTATGTTTGGTAATTTATTTAAGTAGCAAAGCCTTTAAAAAACAAAGAATTCATGGCACTTCTCATATTCGTCCTGTATACATACAAATTGGCGTTGTTTCTTGTGGCATATTTATGAACATCTAAATTCAAATTAATAAAGTCACCAAAGTATGAAGGTGCTAAGTTATTGAGTATTTTATATATAACATAACTTTTTACTGAGACGTCTGATTCCGATAATTATTTTCTAAGTGGATAGAATGTACTTCGAAGTTGGTCCCATTTGAATTTGAAAGATGAAATCCACCCCTAAGGGTAGCAAAATGAAGGATATTGATCACTCACCCCTCTGAATTCTGGTCCGTTAACCGATTCTATCAGGCATAACTTTGTACTGGATTCTTCGATTTGGATGATTTTTTTTAATAGCTCTGGTATACCTCATATTTGTATTTTAAATGAATTACTGTCATTATTTTTGTTCTACATCCGTCACAATCATTACATTCTATGGGAGGATGGAATGATATACAAAGTAATGAAATGAACTAACCAGAACAACAAAAATAATTTATATCACAACAAATAGTAGAAGTAGATAATCATATTATTCAACTGGTAATAGTTAAAGTAAGGTGGGTAAGTAAGTATTTTGGAATCAATGAAAAAACAAGTAGGTAGTAATAAGTAGATTTAAGCCACAAAAAGTTGAAAAATAGAAACTTTTTAACAAAAAATTGAACCGACGAAATACGGAACTGAAAAATAAAAAATAAAATAAACTTTCTTAGTCTCGATAACTAAGCTCCTTAACTAATGTGGGTAACTAATTTTGAGTCGGCGCCGAACGAACGATCAACGAAGATCATTGAATTACTTCAAAAAAATTATCAGAATGTCACCGCGCATCTCGATGCCATCATTTTATGCCTTACCTAATTCATTTGCTTGTTTGTTAGGCGCCGACTCCTAATTAGTTACTTCAGGAGCTTAGTTATTGAGACTAAGAATGTTTATTTTATTCTTTACTTTTCAGTTTCGTATTTCATCGGTTTAATTTTCTGTTAAAATATTTTATTCTGAAAGTTTTCAGTTGGATCATATTTGAGTTTAATATACACATTTTTTCCCAGAGTTTCTAGTATTATATCCTTTTTTTTTTCATCATAACATTCTCGTCACATTAGTCCGAATTCTGTATCAACAAATCACATTTATCTTTATGCGATACCTTTTCATTTCATGTGCCAAATATATTCGCATCACACCAAAATGAAATATTCACCTGAATATATAATCATTTCGTATGAGTATGATGAAAGTTAACTCCTGGATTGAAAGTTGTGATTTTTTTCTCGAAATAAGGTTCTCTAAATGTTTTCACTGTTGATGAATATGTATTCGCGGGTAGGTGGAACCAAAACTGAAATTACATCAGAGGTATCCTTTGTTGAGGCCCCCACAGACGATGAGATCGGTATCGCTACATGTCGCGATATAAGTATATGAGATTTGTATCAAGTTTCAACGTCTCCACACATGCTGAGTTGGAATCGTAAAACATCAGTCGCACGCACGTGGTATCGCCGTTTCACGACATTGACTGAGACTATGATACAAAGTGATACTGATACCGTGATACTGCTATGAAGGCCCCCACATACGATGATATCGGTATCGCTACATGTTGCATGCTACCGTAGTAGCGATACAAATCCCATCGTGTATGTGGTTGTATTGGTATCACGGTATCAGTATCACCGTCTCAAGCACTGGCGTGAAACGGCGAAACCACGTTCGTGCGAATGATGTTTCACGTCTCAGCGTGTGTGGAGACGTTAATACTTGAAACAAATCTAATGTACTTGTATCGTCACTTATATCGCGACATATAGCGACACCTTAATCTCATCGTCTATGGGTGCCTTCAACACACACACGATGCATTTGTATTGCTACTACGTATCATGCAACATATAGCGATACCGATTTCATCGTCTGTGAAGGCCTTTTTAGAGCTTATTCGTTTCTAAACGGTGAAAATGTTTACCTATTTTACCTCCCAGATCAGTAGTGGTCAATGATAATACGCCTTATCATAATGTAAAATTGAATAAAGCCCCTTTATCCATTTGTTAATTGTCCCAGTAAATCTTCTGGAAAAATCAGAAGCAGTGGAATGGAAAAAGGAAAATATAAGGGTTCAATATGACTTTCAGAACATAAAATTGCTTCTCTGATATTCCACACCAACTCTGAAATTAAGCCTTTCTGTAAACGTCGATATGATTTTACCTATTCTTCGTAGGTACCCCTGTTGTCAATAGAATGATTGGGAAATTCTGTCATGATTAGCAGAAACACCGTACCTGTTAAGAAGTTAAAATGGAAGAAAGAGCTTTTTGTATTTATTCACAGCCGTTTTCAATTAAACAATTTAATCAATATTTGTCTTTGAGAAACGATTATCCGATGTCATAGAAATCACATTTTCATTAAAAAACTACACCAAAGTACATATACTCTGAATAATGACAGATACTGCGTTTTTCCTAAATATTCAACATACAGAATTCAACTTTGTGCTTGAGAAAACTGTCATACTGCTATCTTGCTGAGCAAACCTCCATATCATTGAATATAAACAGTTGAAAAAATACAATTGAATCCATAATTTGCGTTTATTATTCTTCATTGCGGATTATTTTGAACAAATAGGTATAAAAATAAGTGAAATTTTTCCCAACAAAATATGGAAAAAAATCAATGGCTTGAATCATCCCTAATCGACTTGTTCACCCGTTTAATTCTTTTTCTGTTTCCTGGAATAACTTCAAAATCTTTTTCTTTTTTTCCAAAGGAAAGCCGCGTGGTTCACTTAGACCCTCTGGTAATTTCATACCATTAGGCTGTGTGCCTTGCCTTGAAGAAAATTCATGCAGTTTGGCGGTTCGAAGTCACAATATGAAGGAAGGAAAGTTTGAATTTTCCTCGTATTGTGGTTAACTGAACGATATTTTTCAAATATATCCGATTTGTTTGTTGATTGAGTTTGTACTGAGAGCATATGATTTTCACGTATAACAATCATCGGCTATCATTGTTTTCACATCTACATCACCTCTATTTGCCTCTGCAACTGCATTCACGAAATCTGGGAAATCGAATGTATTAGCCTGTTGTTTTGAAGACAGTTCCACCTGATGGTGAAAGCTGTCTGCTGACATATAGGTGTGACCTGGTTCAAAATAGATAATTGTGATTGTGTCAGCACTAATATTATTTGAGTTGATAACATAAACAAGAAAATTTAGGGAACACCGTTTTTTATTTTGGTTTGAGCAGTTGTCATGCCAGAGAGATTTTGGTCTCTTTGTCTCGTTGAAAAGGCATAAAACGCACTTATTATATCCTCTTGGTTCCTTCCCTTGATGCCGACATGCCAAAAGAAGTGCAAATTATTTGAATTTGCTTTGTTTTCCCAAAGGGACAGAGCTTTCATTGTATTCTGTAAGTCTTCTGGTGAATACAACTTTCTTGAATGTATCCAATCTAGGCAACATAATAATTTTTCCTATATCAGCGGAAAAATATGAATGAATTTGTATATTTTCAATCGCTTGTCATCGGTAAAGATCCCGCGACTCTCTGGCCAAATCACTGTGGACTTTCCAAGATCGACATATATCACAAGTATCTAACAGGAGACTATCTTCTCTATGTCCATGAAGCCTCATACATTCTTCGTTGCCAAGTTTGGCGAAAAAGATATACTTCTTTTCCACTCGACAGCGATTTACATTATAAGAATCCTTAGAAAATGCGAATTTGTCTAGTAAATCTGCAGGCGTGGATTTTACAGTCACATTACTAGCCAAGTAACGGATATTCGGCGCAAGCCCACGCCAGTAATGTGAATTAATTGGATTATAAGACTCTATATGCTCATCGATTCAAGTTTTGGGGATGAAATTTGCTAAACGAGATTTTCCACCTTTATCAGCTGAATATATAATGCTGCCTTTTAATGTTTTTGGGAATAATTCGTAAACAAACTCATCATTGGTTGGTATATCCCAGGATACTTGAATAAAAATTTTTGGATACGTGCATATTTCTCCCAAGACTGTCTTTCATAATGTATATTGAAAACATTATTCCTTCTATATTCTATATTTCCTGACATTCGCAATAATTCAATACAAATGCTCTTCTTCCAACGTGTGAAAGGTTCCACAATTGTACATTTATTCCCCTCCTGTCTTCAGAGAAAGAAGATTCACATTTGAATTCACATGTATCGCCATGTATGCAGGGGGAATGGGGTGTTTTTGTTCCATAATCTCAGCCATTTCTTTTTCTTGTTGCCAAACTATCATTCACTTCCTTCCTTCTTCTGATTGTTCCAGCTTTTGTAATGTCGAGCTCTTCAACAACCTTGAATGTAAAAACATAGATGATAGTTATTCATACAGTTGCCAATTGAATTTTCAGTAAAATAAACTTTTCGTCCTCTTTGGAACTGATAAATAAGAAGTCTGTGATATGTCTTAGTTTCAGCAAGTACCTGAAATTAAGTATATTGTGTTTGTGACCTTGTCGTTGCCTGATGTGTATGATCAAACTTCCATAAATTTTAACTTTTTTATGCAACAATGTGTGGTTTTTATAGCTTAAATTATAAATATTTGTCAGCTCAACTCACCTCATCATGTATCCCGATACTCAATTGAGATGGCATTCATGATCTATAGCACTAACCACTGGAATTGAATTTGATGAACCACCTTCAAAGTATAGCTCGTCGTGAGGATTTCATATTGTCTCTTCCATCTCTATTGCTCCGAATAGTTCTCGTTCTGTGTTGCGCACTCCGCACATGGTACATACGGACCTTTACTCAGTGGGATCTATGAAAAGACTCAGTTTCAAGTGGTTAATACCAAAATCTCATTTTTCGTTTTTCTGCGCATACGGCGTTTCTGCTTAGTAGGGCAGAATTATCATCAATATAAAAAAAACGTAGGTTCTGAACGGTTTGTACCCAAAACCAATTTTGGAAAAGTTTTTTAATTGTATGATTATTCTTGCGTACCCATTTTTTTTTCATTTCAGATCAAAGAAATTGTAACCTTGCGGGTACAGTTTACCCAAGAGAAGGTAAGAGGGAAAGAGGAGATAGAAAGGGGAGGGGCAGTAGAGGTGGGAGATGAAGAAAAGAAGTGGAAAGGACAATAGGAGTGGAAAAAATATTAAAATACAATGAAACCAATAGAACTCACTGACTTACAGATAGGGTTTCTAAAATGAATAAAAAATTGAATATAATCAGAAGAAGAAGGTTATATGGGGGACCAGTGTTAAACGGCGGGAGTAATTATAGGGAGAAGAGTCTTACCATACCACATAACGTCTGACCTGCGTGTACGTGTACGAGGGCTTAGGTTGGGTGAGCTCATGATTCTGGGTATCTAACCTACATACCACATACGTGTACAAGGGTCTACGTTTGGTTACCTTGTCACTTGTCATTGAGTAGAAAAAACGTGGCTGCCTGTCATTGGAGACGAAAAAAATGGCCGTCGCTAAAAGAAAAAAACATGGCCGTCGCTGGGAGAAAAAAACATGGCTGCCGCCTGTCATGGAGAAGAAAAAAAATGGCCGCTGTCTGTTTTTGGAAAACATGGCTGCTTTGCATGTGTCACTTGTCATTGGATAGAGAAAAAACATAGATGCCGACGTTTCGGATCTCTACGAATCATCGGAAAATAAGCACTTACGATCTCTTAAAATTGAGCTAGAAGAAAACGAATGCTCAATTCGGATTGGCCACATCGAGCAGGGTCCAAATTCGTCAAAATCTCATAAGCCGGCAATGGCCAATGATCTTAATGCGATAAGAAAAATTTTGATATCAATGGATTCGTCTCGATGTCAAGAATCATAATTACAAATTTTCCGAAGCCAAAAGGGCTCAGGAAGATAACTTCGTTGTGGGGTGAGATACAGCAGCATGCGAGTACTGTTACAAGGCCACTTTCGATGGAGATCGTGAATATAGAAAGTCTACATGTATATCATGCGCGGTTCAACAAAAATGGGAAGGTCGAAACCTGGGTTCGAACCAGGGGCCGCCAGATCTTCAGTTTATTACTGCCCTCACTCCAAGCTATTCGAAATAATAAATTTCTGTCTGTGGAGAGCGTCATTTTCGAAATGTCTGCTGAAGAGTTGAAGAGTTTGGTAGACGTGTTCGAGAATTATACAAAGATATCCAATTTTATAACGAAAAAGAAAACGTAGTGAAACAGTTCGACAAGTTGAATATGGGTAGCTTGGAAAAACGTAATTTACCTCCCATAACATATCCATTGCGACGTATTCAGCCCTCAACACTCTGAAATGGTCCTTCTGAAGTCTCTGCTGCTGCTTTCGGCAATCCACGATAATATATATCAATGTGCCTGATGGGGGTCAACACATTACAGTTTGTTTCGACAGTGCCAAAGGACTCAAACACGAATGCAATAGATTATATTGGAGAATGATGAACTCGAAAAAAGTAAACAAGTTCTATATCGCTACCAGAAGAAGCGCGCAACTATAAACTCAAGATGATTTTCCATGACCAAACTGAAGAAGAGGCTGATAAATGAGAGTCTGTCAATCACCGGAACCAAGTTCGCAAGCAGACAAGTGAGGCAGATACTTCTTAAAATATTAATCATATTGTAACGAACCTAGGCCGGACCTGTCGCCTCGCGCGTTGCCGTCGACAGCGATGAGATCATCCCCGGAGATATTCGAGAACCATCCAGTCGCTCTGCCACGGAAAACAACGGTCAATATTGGAAACAATTGGAACATGCCAGAATTCGAAACATCGAGAATGCTGTATCGGAGATAAATAGGCGACCCTCAAGGGGAGCCAAGAACAGACTGATACCTCGTCAAAGACAAAATGTGTTCAAGAAAAGTGCGTCTTGCGGACTTGAAGGTAGCGGAATTGAAACAGGAATTGGAGGAAAGGGAACTGGAAACAACGGGTAAAAAGCAAGTACTCCAGGAAAGACTTGCAGAAGGACTTATCCAAGAAGGTGAGGACCCCGAAACATTTTTATTCAAAGTTCCCGGAGGTGATTTGAGTCCGATAATAGAATCCTTGAAAGAAGAGCTGCTTTGACTTTGGAAGAGAAGCTTCTAGAAAATTCAAGAAGCCTGGAAGAAAATGCTAGAAATCTGGAAGAGAAGCTTCAAGAAAATTCTAGAAATCTGGAAGAGAAGCTTCTAGAAAATTCAAGAAGCCTGGAAGAGAAGTTCCTGGAAAACACAGAAGGCCTGAAAAAAGAATTGTGTGGTGTGGCTAATTTTCTAGAAGAAAGAATGGGAACCGTTGAGACAGAGATAGATAAAATTAGGGAGCAAATGAACACGGAGGTAGATGAAATCAAAGATGGGGTCGAGGCAGAAATGGACAAAATGAAGGAAACGATCAGTAAGCTGGAAAAACGAATTAATAGTGCGCCCTCCACAGAGATGGTTAACGAAAATGCAATGCTGGACTTGAGTTTGAACTTGGATAAAGTTCAAGAGGGAATAAAAGATGTCAAGGTCATTTCAGAAATAGGGAAGCTTTCCATGAAGCCGCCTCAGTTCGACGGAAAACTCCATGGCCAATTACCGCCGGCAGTTTGAAGCAGCGGCCAAAGCAAACGGATGGAATGCAGGGGAAAGAGCTGTAGCACTGACACTTGCATTACGTGGAGAAGCGACAAATATTCTACAAACTCTCACCGCCCAAGAACAGGAGGACTATGATCAGCTGATTAAACATCTAGAATTACGATATGGCCACGCCCATTTGGAACACGTATACCACTCCCAGCTGAAAAATCGCTGTCAGAAATCGGGCGAATCCTTACAAGAATTCGAAGCTGACATTGCACGCTTGGTTCGTCTCGCATATCCAGCCACACCGGAAAATGTAATGGAGCGATTAGCGGTTCAGGCATTCTTGGATGGACTCCGTGACCAAGAAACCAGACAAGCGTTGACACTAGCTCGTCCAACACATCTCGTAAACGCACTGGCACGCGCCTTGGAATTTGAGGCAGCAAAACAATACTGCAAAAGCCAAAGTAAAGTTCAAACGATTGAGGAAGACTCACAGGAGCCTGCTAACTTGGAAGCTGCCATAAGAAAAGTGATGAAGGAAGTGTTGCCTGAGAAAAGACAGATAAGATGCCGGAAGGGGAATGGTATGGCCGGAAAGAGAAATGTCCAACATCCATCGACTACGATGCAGGAAAACTGAAAAAGGTCGACGAGAAGGGGCAATCGTCGGCATGTGTCCGGCAAGCCCCGGTTAACAACGCATATGTCGCTATTCTTCAACGACAGAACAAAGGTGTCTTCGTAGACGGTCTCATCAATAACGAGCCTTGCACCATGCTGCTAGATACAGGTGCGACTAGGACAATTCTCGGGCCTTCCTTTGCCAGAACACCGGAACAGATTGAACCGACAACTTGGAAGCTACGCACAGCACCAGGGGAGCCAGCTACTGTATATGGCGAGCTACCGATTGAAATAATTTTGGGCAACACTAAAGTGAAACATCAGGCACTTGTAGCGGACATCGAAGACGATGCAATCATCGGAATGGACATCATGAATTCCAGAGGGTTTGAATTGGATTTCAAAGACGGCGTCCTACGTGTCAACGGAGAAGAGCTGGTGCTTCATGGGAGAAGCGAGGAGTTGATCCGTGTGTTGTTGGCTGAAGATGTAAGCGTACCTGAGAGGGCTGAAACCATTCTGGAGGCTCGCCTGGACGGGAGTACGAGCAGTGGAAACGTGGTGATGTTCGAGCCCAAACTTCATGATGAGAAAATTGGACGAGGGATTGCACTAGGGAAGACCTTGTTACGTGCTGACAAATTTGTGCCGGTAAGGGTCATGAATGTCAATTATTTTCCAGTGACCTTGAAGAAAGGAACAATATTGGGGCCCTGCTCGTCAGTTTCCTCAGTGATCCGGAGTGTACGAGGTACGATTAGCCAATCCAACAACTTGCCCACAGAACTAGAAATATTAGTTGCCATCTCTTGCAAAGATATAAAACCAGCTCAACAGCCCAAACTAAGAGATTTAGTTAAGAAGTACCAAGACATCTTCGATACCGGACAAGGAAAAGGAGGTCGAACTAATGTGGTCCGGCACAAGATTGATACTGGGGGTGCCCGACCGATCCGGCAATCAGCAAGAAGACTCCCTCTTGCCAAGAAGGAAGAGGCTGACAAAATAGTCAGCGATATGGGAAAAGAAGGAGTTATCGAACCATCTGACAGTCCCTGGTCCTCTCCAGTCGTACTGGTGAAGAAAAAGGATGGATCGACACGCTTTTGTGTAGACTATCGCCAACTTAATAATGTCACGAAGAAGGACAGTTACCCTCTCCCGAGAATAGATGACACCCTAGACACGTTGGCTGGTTCCACGATTTTCTCGACCCTTGATCTGAAGAGTGGATACTGGCAAGTAGAACTAGCTCAGGAAGATCGAGAAAAGACTGCTTTTACCATCGGCTCAGGATTGTGGCAGTTCACCGTTATGCCATTCGGGCTCTGTAATGCTCCCGCCACATTCGAAAGATTGATGGAAACAGTACTGAAGGGACTCTCATGGAACACGTGTCTAGTGTATCTCGACGACATAATTGTGGTCGGCAGATCGTTTGAGGACCACGTGAAAAACTTGGAGGAAGTATTCTTGCGACTGAGGAACTCCGGATTGAAGCTGAGCCCTAAGAAATGCCATCTGTTCCAAAAAGAAGTACGATACCTTGGCCACGTTGTCTCTGGGGAAGGAAAAGAAGTACGATTCCTTGGTTTATGCACATACTATCGCCGATATGTGCAGGATTCGCCAACGTCGCTAAACCACTGACCAGGCTCACGGAGGGCCAAACAAAGTTCCAGTGGTCCGAAGAATGTCAAGACTCATTCAGGAAGCTGAAAGGAGCTTTGATCAACGCACCTGTACTGAGCTATCCCCTACCCGAAGGGAAATTCATTTTGGATACGGACGCCAGCAACGTGGGACTTGGAGCTGTCCTATCTCAGATCCAGGAGGGACAGGAGAAGGTCATTGGTCATTTCAGCAAGACGCTTAGCAAACCAGAGCGCAATTACTGTGTCACCAGGCGAGAGCTGTTAGCTGTTGTAAAGGGAGTGGAGCACTTCTACAAGTACGTGTATGGAAGAAGATTCCTGTTGAGAACTGACCATGCAGCTCTCAAATGGCTCTTACAGTTCAAAAATCCTGAGGGTCAAGTAGCACGTTGGATCGAGAGACTCCAAGAATTCGATTTCGAGATCGAACATCGAGCCGGAACTAGCCATAAGAATGCAGATGCCTTTTCGCGAAGACCATGTCCAGATGATTCCCTCATTGCCGACGAGCAGAAGAGAAAGAAGCAACACTTTGTAGAACCGCGGCAATGGATGACAACTGGAATGACAGCAAGATCCAGAAAGACCAAGAGAGAGACCCCGACCTTGGCTTAGTCGTCAGCTGGAAGAAGGGCAATAGAAGACCATCATGGCAGGAAGTCGCAGGTTACTCGCCGGCTGTTAAGTCCTATTGGGCACAATAAAACTCTCTTATTCTGGACAATGGGATCCTGAAACGTGTGTTGGAGGCCGATATTGGTGGGGGAGACAGACGCCAAATCATTGTTCCCAGGAACAGAAGAGAGGAAGTGCTGCGGGAAATCCATGATGGAGTCGCCGGAGGACATCTGGGAGTGACGAAGACCCTGCAGAAAGTGAGGCAGCGGTTTTACTGGGCCAATTGTCAAGCTGACGTCCAGGACTGGTGCAGAAAGTGCGCTGTATGTGCTGCTAGCAATGGACCTTGAATACGACCCAAGGCCCCGATGCGTCAGTACAACGTAGGCAGCCCGTTCGAGAGAATCGCCATTGACATCGCCGGCCCGTTTCCCGTATCCGACCACGGGAATAAATACATCCTTGTGGCAATGGACTACTTCAGTAAGTGGGCGGAAGCCATGCCCCTGCCCAACCAGGAAGCCATCACCGTCGCCGACGTCTTGGTGAAAGAATGGATATGTCGATTCGGTATTCCAATGGAGCTGCACTTGGATCAAGGCAGAAATTTCGAATCCAACCTTTTCCAAGAAATATGTCTACTGCTGAACATCCGCAAGACAAGAACCACGGCCCTACATCCGCAGTCCGATGGAATGGTGGAACGGATGAACAGGACGATCAACCGCCACTTGTCCAAGGTTGTCTCTGACCATCAAAGAGACTGGGACCAGTATCTTCATTTGTTCCTGATGGCCTATCGATCCGCAGTACACGAGTCAACCGGTCAAACTCCTGCTAGTATTATAATGGGCCGAGAACTGCTACTGCCTTGTGACCTGAAGTTTGGGATACCGCCAGGACAAGACACTGCGGGAGAGGACTACGTCAGCAAACTTCGGCAGAGAATGGACGACATCCACGAACGAGTCCGGTTGAACATCCAGAGTGCCAGCGATAAAATGAAGAAGACCTATGACATCAAGGCCGACGCTGGAGGATTTAAGGTTGATGACCTGGTTTGGCTGTACAACCCCAAACGTCGTCGTGGACTATCACCCAAAGTTGCGGAACTCGTGGAAGGCCCGTATAAAATCGTGAAAAGGATAAACGACCTTGTGTACCGAATCCATAAGCCACCCGAGGGAAACCAAGGGTCGTCCATTTCAACAGGTTGGCCCCTTACGCTGGAAACCATGACCAAGTTCGCACCCTCAAGCCACCGGAGGATGATATGACGTTCGAGAAGTTTATGTCCTTGTATTCAAACGGGCAGAAAGTTCTCATGGGTTACTAGAGAGGAGTCACGAGACCTTTCGAGGTGCCTGCTGACTACGCACTAGCGCACTGTGTGGCAGAAGATCTTCGAATGTCCAGGGCATCGCCGTAGTGTTCTCCAAGAAATTTGGTCAACTCCAAACACTGCGGGAGCAGAATCCAGAAGTTGGTGGGTGCTGCAGCTGAAGAAAGGCCAGAGAAACATCTACTACCTAGTTACCAAGAGGCATTCCAAGATGAACCGTCCTATGAAGATGTCTGGAAGAGTCTCACCAAACTGAGAGATACTATGGTGGACCAGAACCTGGTGGATCTAGCAATTCCAAAATTATCCTGTGGTATTGATGGGTTGGACTGGAGAGTCATAAGAAGTATGCTGGAGGCGATATTCAGATCCAGCGGCGTCAAGATTTTGGTTTGCTGTAACCCTCTTCCACGACCAATCATGAAGACCGTGGAGTGTTACTTCCATCGAACTTCACGGTGCAGATATGGGGAGTCATGCAGATATCGTCACACTCCAAGGATGAAATTTCGGGACGAAATGTCTTTAAGAAGGGGGCAATGTAACGAACCTAGGCCGGACCTGTCGCCTCGCGCGTTGCCGTCGACAGCGATGAGATCATCCCCGGAGATATTCGAGAACCATCCAGTCGCTCTGCCACGGAAAACAACGGTCAATATTGGAAAAAATTGGAACATGCCAGAATTCGAAACATCGAGAATGCTGTATCGGAGATAAATAGGCGACCCTCAAGGGGAGCCAAGAACAGTCTGAACGAGCCCATACCATCGAGCTATACAGTGGCGTAGTAATATAAATTAAGTTGTAGATTAAGTGTTAAATAAATTAGTTAAACCAAGTTAAGTTTATTTACGTTACAATATCATGCATGATATTATCTCTCATTATTATAATTCTATTGAAAATGTTTGTACAGGTTGTAAAAATTCATTTGATTAGATAATCACACTGAACACCTGAAAGTGCAGAAACCCAATTATTAATAACGACTCTCATTATTAGCGAAAACAGGAAATAGCACTTCCGGTCAATGCACGATAATCAGACGCAGAAGGCCAATAATATACAGAAAATGGAAAAAGCGATCATATTCTCTGCAACAGGAACTCATACCCGTTATCAGAATTATTACAGATAACGAAATTGCATTCTCGCATATGAATGGAGTGTGTTGCGGGAATTACTGATAACGCTTGGTGCAGATAACGAAATTGCATTCTCGCATATTGATGAAGTGTGCGAGGATTACTGATAACGCCTGGTCACGTATGCATGAAGGCTGAGGGGGAAATGCACTTGAATAGCAAACAAGCGTTGGAGCAGTCAGTTATTCATCAGTTTTTTCTCGAATACCAGTACTCTCCAGTTGTTGTCTGGATCTTCAGATATTCGCTCCGAAACAGTGCCAGTTTTCATCAATCAAAAAAGTAAGTGGGTCCGCACCTGGCAACGAACACGAACCAAGTGCTTCGACAATCCAGAAACTATTGTAATAGCATTAGATAGTTATAATATTTTAAAATTACATAGTAGTGAACTTGAATAACCTGTGTATCGACTGATGAATGTAAGTCAGACATCACTTTACCATATACATCTATCGTAGAGGTTAGAGTGAGAATTGGGTGACAGCGAGATTCCCGAACGGGTCATCACGCCGAAACCTATCAATTAGGACGAACAATGATTGATAATTTCAGTGACAGTTGCAAATTAAAACAATTATGTGCATTCCTCTCCGACATTAATATTATCAATGACATATAGACTGTGAAAACCACATAGTCGCTAATAATCTTGTAGATTGATGCGACTTCAAATATTGAATAAAAAAAAAAAGTAAGTACATTTTATCATTTTCTAGTGTTCTTTTTTTAAGTGTTATTTTTTATGTCTGAATGCCTCACCCATTGCTTCATTTTTCGAAGATTTTTTCAAGAAATTACTGGATGTGTAGCAAAGGAGGCTTTTTTTTCCAGTGCAATTATTTTAAAAGTTGATTGTTCTAATGTCTAGTGTCTCCTTTTTCTAAAACTACATGCAATCTATCATTTTTTTCACGTTTTCCTAGAATCAATTCATCTCTCACAGATGGATCTGAACATTCTGAACATGGTATTCCTAATTGCAGATAGGCTACCCTGCATCAAGCTCTGCAAGCTCACCATCAATCTGCCCCAGGTATTTTTTTTTTCAAAGTGAAATTATAAAAGGCTCTTCTTTTCCAGACAATCAGCAGTTTATCACCCACTCTCACCATTATCCAAAGATTTGAAAATTTCATCCCCCAAGTTGAGTAAAGTTGTGGTTGTACTGTAGGGTTTTCTGGAGCCCCATTGGATATTAGGGGGATTATTCCTCTGCTAAAAACATATTCAGAGATCTGCTGTTTCATTATAATTTCTAGCACTTTCGACATAGTTGGCAGGATGCTTATCGGCATCAGGTGCTCAAATTCAGAAGGATGAGAAATTTTGGGGATTGGTGTGATATTGGTGTGCTTCCAGGCTGAAGGAAAGTAATTGGTAGCTGGGGCAGTATTAACAATAAATGTAATATGGCATATCAAAAATTCACTGACTAATTTCAAAGAAACTAGCGGAATACCATCTGGGCCAATATGATTACTTTTTATTTTGTTCAACGCTTCGAGCACTCCAGAGGTGTTCACCGTTCAAAAAAAGATTTTTTCATTTTCTTTGCTCGTTTCGTTTTACTTATTCAACATCAAATTAGATTGTAACGGAGCCACACCAAGTACGGAGTTGAAATGAGCGTTTATAGAGTCAGTATCAGATAAACTAGGGGAGATGGTAGGATTTACTTTTCTATTTGTGACATTCATCCGATTGGGAGTATCCCAAATCTCCCTGCTATTTTTTCTCCTCATAACATGCTTCACGTATGAGCGTTTTTCACGCTTAATAGCACATGTTACGTAATTACATAATACTTTGTATGAGTTCCAATCTCTGTCTACCTTTGTTAAACGAAACTTCTGAAGGGCTTCATCACGTAGTAATAGTTATAGTTATATTGAATATCATGGGTGTACCAGGGTGAGTAGGGTTTGCTCAATTTTATTTTTCGAAGTGGTGAATATGCATCTAATAAGTTGATAATATTTCCATTGAAAAATTCTACTTGTTCGTCGACATTTTGAAGGGTGTATATTGTATCCCAGGAATGTTCTCCCAGATCAGCAAGGAATGGGTGTAGTTGAAGTCCCTGAAAGTAATGTAACGAGTTTCCGGTTTCAGTTCTGGAAATTTCATGGTGCAAAGCGTTACGAAGGGGTCAGACATTCACATCAGTCGTCCAGCAGGCAGCAACAGCAACAACGACATAACCAATTGATTGTCCTATTGGTGAGTTACATTTATTGGGAATGAGATGGGGAATTTCAACTTTGAATAAGATTGATGAAACACTTTTGGAAATTGAAAATGATTACACGAAACCATTGGCATATAAGAAAATGTGTGCTGGCAGTGAAAAAAATAAAATTTTCGGTTGATGAAAAACGAAAATTTTTTAATAAATTGGAGAACTCAAAAAAATGAGATTTTATATAAAAGAATGAATACTGATTATAGGTTGAGGCAAATGGTTCGATGGATATCTGTGAATTCCATTTTCAATTCGCGAATTCAAACTGAATCAATCGTAAATTTACGCCATAAACATATAAAAGATTTTTTGAGTGATGCATTCAGACTATTCAGTATAAAAATTCTGAAAATCCTAAGAGAAATGGCTATGTTGAAAGAAATACCTCTTGAAGCAACTGATGATAATTTGGTTGATATAGCGACTTTGAATAGACGTAAACGTTTTCAAAATTTGCACCATTTGGACTGAACAGTATTGATAACGCTATATTTGTCTCCCCACATCCGCTCGAGCTTGAGATGATGGCTCGGAAGGAGTTCGGCAATAATTCATCATGCTTTTTTTCTACGTTATCAAAGTTGCCGATTGGTAACGTTTTTTCTTGTTAGGCGATCTTCATATTCTAATCCGCATCATCATTTATGCCGTTCACTTGAGTGATTACTCTGTTTTGCTCAGTATACTTCTTTGAACTGCATGTTCTCTTCTGCGGTGGGAATATCTTGGAGATGTTATTTTAATATTTCCAAGATTTGTTATCATTCATTTTCGCGTTGGGTAGTTTGTGTGCATTGGTGGTCATCAGAATCGATTTAAAGTTGGAAATGTCTTGATCGTTCGTAGGAGTTCCTGCAACCTGGTCGGTCAGTTCATAGGTGTCTCGATCCAGTTTCAATGTATTGCCTTCGATGACTGTGGGTTGTTTTCCAATGAAAAATTGCAATCCATTCATATTGATGCCGTAACAGTCGGGATCAGGTAGTAATACGGACATGTTGACGTTTACCTTACAACTAACAATATTTAAGGAACTTCATGCAACGTCGTGTAACGTCAAGCAACGTCGTGCAAGTCATGGTACGTCATGCAACGTCGTGCAACGTCATGCAAGGTCGTGTAACGTAGGGCAACGTCATGCAACGTCATGCAATGTCATGCAACGTCGTGCAACGTCATGCAATGTCGTGCAACGTCATACAACGTCGTGTAACGTCATGCAACGTCGTACATAGACACCGCATCAAACCTCTGTTCCATATTCATTGAGTGATGTCATTGCTGTGACGTCAGTCCTCATGTTGACGTATAGCGGAGAAGGAGTCATCAATAAGTTACCTCTCGAAATACATCTGCGAAGATATCTCGCATGCGGTGATGAAGGAGTGAATCCTTTGGACGCAGCTTGTGAGCAGCACGATATTGCCTATTCGCAAGATGAATCTATGGAAGCACGTCATCAGGCCAATAATGTTCTCGATGAAAAGGCGTGGCAACGAGTAAAATCCAAAGACTAGCGCTCTATCCGTTACCGGAGCCATGGAAAATAACGATCACTATCAGAATTATAATCACTTCAGTTGTGGTCATCTATGCATACGCTTTCCACTTGAATATATCTGAAATATGTCTGAGAGACTTGTGCGATGCAGAATTGAAAGCTATTCCTCTGGACTATCTGATGCAATATGCTGGCCCTGCGAATTACTAGATGTGTGGCATAAATTACCTGAAGAATAAAAAGTTTGTTTCGAGCTGCAAGTTCGTCCACCATGTTTCATACATCATCGGGGAGAATGTAGCCACAAGACTCCCACACAGTATTTCGGATATGTTAGTTCACAAAATGAATGTTATTATTGTTTGAATAAATTAAAATCTATTGTTTTTCTGTTATTCATATCATGTCCCCGATTGGAATGGCTCAGTCATGTCTATGATATTAACTTCGGACGTTCGCTTGTTGATGCTTTCCATCAATTTCACGCCACCCCTACAATCAAATGCTGACGCAGAATACGGATTGGTTTCATCGAGTTCCCATTCGTACAACAGTATACCCAACATATCGGTGGGTACAAAGTTTCATTATTTCGAGAACGGTGATGAGAGCAAGAGAAAAAGCATTGTTATTCCTGTTGGATCCTACGAAATTGAAGATATTGAAGCATTGCTGCCAAAACAGATTGTCCCAAAACAATTCGTCGAACGTCCTGACGCCTTCTTTTATCTCCGTCTCAAACACGCCATTGACTTCACGACTAAAGATACTCTGGCTCATATATTGGGATTTTTGTCTTCCACCCTAGCAGCCAACATTCATCACGCATCCGATCGACTCGTCAACATCATACAAGTACGAACGATTCACGTCGATAATAATATTACGTCTGGAGCCTTCTACAATAACAGACCGTCTCGTACGATATACGAAGTTGCTATAGACGCTGACCCTGGTTACGCCATTGACGAAACTCCAAATCATCTCTTATATCTGCCTATCCATCACCGAAGTGAAATCAATAACATTACGCTGAGTGTTGGATTGAAATTTCCAGTTGATTGATTTTCGACGAGAGGAAATTATTGTTCGTCTGTAATTGAAGAAACTATGGTCCTGAAAATCGATAAAAGTCCTGCATCTACATTCGAGCCTTCAGTCTCCACCAAAACATACACGACAACGATTCGTCAATTGTTTGCAGAGTTTATACCTCTCCTGAAATCTCTCGGTCATCATGTTGTCGAGTCAAGTGGTCAACATTTTTCGAATACCTCAAATGGACGAAACAATACAGAAAGTCGAATGGAGGGCGTATTACCCTCATGTCAAATCATTTCAAAATAATGACGTCATCGAAATCAGTGTCAACCAGTCGGATGCCTTTGATGCTTTGTACATTAGCGGAAAAGTAACCAAAATTCGAGACGATGGAAAAGAAACGTTTGTTAACCACGCTGGCGCTTTCATGTTTCAATCGGCCAGCTACGAGCAGAACGGCAAGGAATTGGATATCGTGAGTACAGTCAGAGGCTCCTTGTGCTACACCAACGGAGATACGGAACTCCTCTCCAACTCTGACTGGACTTATTCCAATAATTTCACCTACTACTGTGACAATAAACATGTTGAGACACTTTTTGAACATTTTCAACGACTATCAATGCGTTTCTTCTAGAAAACACGCTATACGATTGGTCAGAGCTGGGAACGATAATAACTGTTTCAAAATTGATGGGAAGAAAAATGCTTCCATACCCACACCACACCACCAATAATGATCCTACAGCATTTAGTAACATAAATATCGAGAAAATCACTTTGACGTTGAACGGAGAAAATTACCTCAAGGAAAAGATGCATGCGCAGTTCAGCAAAGGAGACTTTTCGCAAGCTCATCACAATTACACGCAATTTGGATTCGGCTACAAAAATTCTTACCACCAAACAAAACTTTTCCCGTCATCGATTGTTCCAGAAGGGATAAGAGCATCAAGAGTTGCAGTTTCGATGTTAAGCTGGAGATCGAGGCATCAGTTACGATAGTGCTTTCGCAGCCCTTGGTTCGGAAAGCACTACTCGTTGTTCGAAACCAATTTTGTGTTGGATAACTCTTTTTCAACGTTCACCTTTTTCGCACAATTAAAGATTTACTTTTTTCGATGCTTTTGATGAAAATTGAAATTGCAGGCTACGAGTGACAAAAATGGAATGATCAAAATACATGTCTCAGATAATTCATAACATGAACAAAGAATAAAACTATTATAGTTCTTTCGTGGATTTCCGGTTTACAAGATGATTCTCGGTGTGAGCTTATTCTGCAAAAGATAAATCTCGGTAGAAGCTTGGTCTGCAATTTCTCTAGTCGCCATGGTGTCTAGGCGGCAGGGCCGGACTCATGAACTGGGTGGCAGGCCGGACTCAGGAACGTAACTCATCGACGGGTTTTCCCGACAATACCCGAGCCTATTGCTTCATCGTGCATGACACCATCATCGAGCACCTTCCACTCAGCGGAATTATCTGACAAGAGTTCAGTTTACTGCCAACCGTCGTCGATATGAGAATAGCGTTCGTTGACATTCAAGCATTCGTCGTTGATGGCGTCTTCCATCCAAAGGATATTGCCATCCGGACCGGAGATAAATGCAACAATTTTTCACAATTACCAAACCAAAGCTTTTTCTCGTTTAGTGAAGAAGACAGACATAATGCCGTCTATTTAGAGAGGAATGTTCATGGCCTGCGATATTCTTCTGGTTTTATTGAATATCATCTAGTGGACTCGATTCTCAAACATAACTCCTATGACGTCACTATGATTAATGTACGTGGCCATCAGAAGAAATATTTTTATGGAGACATTTCAACAATTGAATATTGCTGCAGATTTAATAAATTTGGAAGAATTGGATAACACGTGGTGGATGGTCCCCACATTCGACAACACCGCAACCTGTATGCACCATCATCAGAAGGAGCGTTCTTGTAGTCTTCGCAATGTTGATATTTTGTATGAATGGATATATGATAGATTTCCTAAATAAAATGTATGAAGAAAAATTCATTTTGTTGAACTTAATTACTTAATATTTCCATAAGTCGAAAAAGCTCAGTTGGAAGAGCGTTATACTCATAATTTAAAGGTCCCTGGTTCGAACCCATTTTCCCATTTTCGTTGAACTTTGCATGATATACATGTAGACTTTTCATATTCCCGATCTCCAGTGAAAGTTGTCTTGTTAGAGTACTCGCAGGCTTCTGTAACTCACCTCATAACGAAGTTAGCTTCCTGAGCCCTTTTGGCATTGGAAAATACGTTATTTTTATTCTTGACATCGAGTTGAATCCATTGACTTATTGTTGACCCATCATTTGTTAATTATGCGTAATATTTGTGCTGTGTGCCTTTCAAATATCTCCCATGTTTGGCACGCAACGTATTCATGAAAGCAGTAAGCTCAGCTATGGCTCATCATTTTATAACCTAGCCATCAGTAGTCCATTTGTTGAATAATATAGTCCCAATGAGAAATCTAATATACAGTGGTTCCAAATTATTTGTACAAATTTCTACAGGAGATTCTACTCACTGTTCAAATGATATTTCATATAGGGACCAATGTCCCAATCTCTACGATACAAGGAATTTGAAGTGAGGAAAAATATAATTTTTCATTTATATCGTATTTTTCGATATTTCTTGATGATAACCGTAACATTCGTAGAGCTTAAAAATATGCTCATATTGATGAATGAACTATAGCAACCACTCCTCCCAGTGGCACGCGGCAGGGTGTTCGTCTCACCTCTTTTCGTCCGAAATTTTTACGCTAATGGACAAAACACAAAATCTACTTTAGTATTCATCAACGAATCTCACACATATAATCTCAAAGTATCACTGAATACAATTGTATTGTTTTCAAGATAATTGAACATTTATAGGTTTCTGTTCAATTATTATGAAAACGATGCAAATGAATTAGGTAAATCTGAAGATTCCATGTGTGGAATTGATTGATGAATACGAAAATTAAGAAATTTCAGAGATTTGGCCATCAGCATAAACATTTGGGAGAAAAGGAAAATGTAAGACAATTCCTGTCTTGCGTTCATGGACGGAGTGGTTATTGACTTCTTTCATCAGAATAAGCATATTTCTGCGAACTATTCGGATGTTTCAGATATGAAGTGATATTGGAATTTATAAATGACATTTATATTTTTTTGTCTTATAAGACCTTCGTACATAGGTTCCTATATCGAATATTATTCATTCAGTGACAAGAATATTCTGTATGAATTTGGAAACATACTGGAAGTGCCGAAGGGACTACTCAATATCACATAGTATACTGAAAGTTACGTTTCATTTAGTGCATGATTGAATCTAATATAGAAGTTGGTATACGTATTCTAAGTTTGGTTAAAAAAAGGAATGCAACTGCGAAGTCCCAAAGAAACCTCGCCTGAAAAAGCTGGATGTGGATATTGATAGGACTACTGAACTGGATATTTCAATGATATTACAGAAATGATACCTTAATGGAATCATAATTGAACTTCCTATTGAAATTGGTATAATGTTCTCTATGTGTGGTGAAAAAGGTAATGGAATAAGGAAGTCTCGAAGAAACCTCGCATGAAACGACCCAATGTGGTTATTTAAAAGATATTTATTGACCCAATAACTTCCACAAAAGTGACTACGGATTAATGTTTTTTTGGGGTTATTTTAAAAGCGTACTTGATGTCGCGGACATTTCGCTACAAATGCGAGCGGAAGGCGATGTTTTTGGTTCATCGCATGCGAGATTTTAGTCGCAAAGTTACTTCCATAGTACTTCACAGTTACTTTCCAGTGTTTGCTGGGTGTGGACGATACCCTATTCGCTATTCCCAATTCAGAACAATATAACATTCTTGACACCTTCAATAGTATCAATATAAGTTTATTATTCATCCTAGAAAAAGAAAAAAACTAATAGCATCCCCTTCCTGAATACTCTCATAACTACAGAAGGGAACCACATGATCACCGACCTGTACGAAGAACCCTGTGATACCGATAGATTTCCCAATTTCCATTCGGCCCATCCCCTTCATCAGAAACTAATCATAATCAAACAATCTCGAGATACAATCTTCGATCTTAGCCAAAATAATTTCCATTCAAAAAACCTTAAATAGTCACTTATATCAAATAACTACCCCACCACCTTGGTGAGCATCATCTTAAGCAGAAAACCTTCAACCCCCAATAGTTCACCCAACCGAATTTCAACTCCAGAGACGAGGGCATGTCGTTTTTACAAAATTCCATACATAACAGACCTCTCGTTTAGATTACAAAAATGTCTGAAAAATTACAATTCAAAAATTGCTCAGTAGAACACAAAAACGCAAAAAAGTCATATTAACTCTAAATTAAAACAAAAAACACAATATAAATGTTATTTATCAAATACCATGTGAATATTACGAACTAACATACATTGTACAAACTAAGTAATACTCAAAATGTAGAATAAAACAAGACCAATCACAATTTTATTTCAATTCTACAACCATCATACAAAGAAAGCACTCAATAAAATAATTAATAATTTTTTTTTAAAAAACAAGCTTTTATTCAAACGCACTGAAAGTTGAATATAATTGATTTGGATGTGTGACGTAGGTGAGTCCGTGAGTTATAGATTCAAAGCTTGTCGCGCAAAATTTTCAGTTCGAATACAAAAGCGACAAGCTTTTTAATCTATAACTCTCGAAATAATCTATGTCACATATCCAAAGCAATTATTCTTTACTTTTCAGTGTATTTGAATGAATGCTTGTCTTTGAGAAGTTTTTTCATTAATTTTTTTATTTTGTGCTTTTTAGTACTTGAGTACGCCTTAATATGTGCATTTTTGCTAAAGCATCGTTATTGTGAGGCTTTTATTCCTGTAAGTTCTGAGCTATGTAGTCTTCCAATGAGGAGACCATGAAGATCAACTCATCCGCCATCTTGGAGTTGCCATCTTCAATTTATGAATTTTAACTAAAAATGGATAATCTTCGACTAAATTCATAATCTACGACATCAAAAACCCCGACATAGCATTTTTAAACTAATCAAGCTATAATTACAAAACTCGTACGCTATCTTAAATTCGTGAATTTTTATAAAAAATTCATAATATCCGACCCCGAAAACCCCACATACCAATTTTGAATAGAATCGGACTATAAACACAGAGATCATCGTCAGTCTTAGAGCTGCCATTTTGATTTCATGGATTTTTAAGAAAAATAATCTTCGACCCTAAAAACCCCCACATACCAATTTTAAATCGAGTCGGACCATAATCACAAAGTTCGTCCGCCATCTTTAAGCCACCATTTTGGTTTTTTCTATAACAAAAATTTCATAATGCATTGTCACCGGAATTATGAACACCTGCCAAAGGATCTCGCACCGCATCAATGGGAAATTGGCTTTCGGTGAATTTACTCGAATTCTTCATATATTGCAGAACTCGTGATGCTGATCAAATGTCTCCATTGCACCATCGCTCTGAATTCAACAGTTGAGATTATATAGGGTGCTAAAGATAACTTTTCTAAAATTTCAAATGGCCACTTTGAAGAGACATTTTCGAATATTTGAACCAGATCGAGTATGCATCGATTGTTCATACGGCCGATTTGAATATTCTATAGAGAACAATGATTCCTGCACGTACAGACGATATACAGGGTGAGTACAGAGATAGCAAGTTTTTCAGTGATTTCCAAAAAATTGAGCGGTGGAATTTCATTCATTTCCAGATATTTTGTAGGATACCAATATCAATTGCGATTGATGATATTAGCCTCTCCCGAATTAAACTGACATATCTATTATGTATTTCTCATGAAACTGCACCAGTCCTGCTTATTGATATATCCAAACGCCTGAAATTCCGAAAAAGTCGGTAACAAACTCGTTTGTTCACGGTGACAGTTCAGATACGTAAAATATACAGGGTGGATCAGAAAATAGTGTCTTTCACTGATAATTTTCTTGAAGTAGTTATGATTGATATTGATGTCATCGAAGTATTTTCAGAAATACATTTTGTTCGACACACATCTG
The DNA here is from genome assembly GCA_018342105.1 of Gonioctena quinquepunctata. Taxonomy (NCBI): domain Eukaryota; kingdom Metazoa; phylum Arthropoda; class Insecta; order Coleoptera; family Chrysomelidae; genus Gonioctena; species Gonioctena quinquepunctata. The sequence goes on along the minus strand of JAFIRS010003159.1, from coordinate 24,629 downwards.
CCGAAAGATTTTGAAAAATATTATTGGTAAATAAAACTTTACCTACTACGATTAGTGAAATAACTCGAATGATGGTAAAGAATCTCGAGAAATATTGCTAATAAGTAAAACGGAAACATTGATTTACAACAAAATAGGAAACGAAATATGCTCATATTCCATTCAAAAGACGAACCTGTATGGAATGTGTTGGTTGCTAATGAAGAACGACGGAAAATCCAGAATTATTCGAACTTCAATGTTCAGATGACATCCTGTTGAAAACCTTGGGCTCACCGCCTACCAGCTGTCAATTGATCTTGATTGATGATGTATTATATAACCTACTTCAATATCAGAACTGTGGAATTCTTTGAATGAGAAAACAATATATAACAGGGTCCAATGAACTGAAACGAATGATGACATGAAAAACTTACAGAAAAAAAATGATAGAGTCAGAACACCTGATTAACTTGTCCCTCTCTATGTTCAGCATCCTCTTTATGGATGAGGAGGGCATTCGATGGATACCGTATACACTGTTAATGGCGTGCGTGGCCAAGGAACCAGATAACACTGGCCACATGGGCACAACATCCAAGGGTCCTGGTCTCAGTTTCACAAGTGCAATAATATCCAAATATAACACTTTTGATTTGTTCAATATCCTCTACATTTCCTTCGAATGATATGAATAATTGATATTCGGTGGCATAACAGAATCTTGAATGACCTCTCATTCGTGGAAATTCACGCTCATTCGTATTTGCATCCATTTGAATTTCATTCTCATCATGATGATATACAGTATCTTGTATAACGAGCTGCAATTCTACCTGGTATATCCAACAGTTATATCTCGTACCAACGTAAATCTCATCTTGGAATCATTGAAATGATCCTGTCTGAGTAATGTCCACTGACCACTCCTTGATTTTCTGCTCCAACTCTGGCTTGAACTACGTTGACGCTATTATATTGGCTTATCCTAGGTTGGCATCTCTCATTCGAATAAGTGGATGGTACTCATTTATTAACGCACCTGCTATTTGTAGGAAACATTTTATATTTTCAATACGATGTCTATCAATTTTGTAATAAAAAAATTTGAACATTGTCTTCAAATGACCATTCCGTGCCTCAACTATCCATCTACTTTTTGTTATGATTCTGGACTTGCTGACCTGGTCATCAGTAGTTGCCTTTGTTCTCGAGATAGAACTGAAGGCATTTAACAATGAATGCAGATATTCTGAAGAAAAGAAAGAGCATCTACAAAACAACAAAAATATAAGATGGATGAAACCATCTTCTCTTTGGTTGACATATATACCCAATTCATTCTGCAGTATGCATGCATCATAATTTCCCGAATCTGCGAAATATGGGCCTTGAATATCCAAATTATAACCATCAGTACCCACAATTAGGACTGGTTTGATTAAATGTCTCCCTTTGTGTTGATAATATGATTGTCGTAATACACTGGAGTTGCAACTTTTGTCGATGTTCAAATGAGTACCATTTATATAAACTATTGCTTTTGTTTCATTGGGTTGTGGATTGTACGATTGATTCGCAAAAACACTTACATGTCGTTCTATAAATTGTTCTCTTGCTATTGCGGTAAATCCCATATTATCGGGTACGAAACGAGTAATCAAAGATTCTCGTACTTTAGTTATCACCAAACTTCTTGCCTGACGGCTTGGATAATTGAATATGATGGTTGAAAATTCATCAGAAATACCTTGTCGGAGTTTGCATAAGAATGCCACTAAATCTTTCTCAGAAATATGTCTCCCACCTCTATCTTGTCTTGGTACAGATACACAATGATTATATAAGTCACCAAACTGTTTTATTGTGAGCGAAGTAATAGATTTGAATTCTTCATCAGAAAAACTATTCTCGTCTACGTAATCCAATTTACGCTTAGCCGCAGTTCTGAGTTCGTTTAAAGATGACTGAAGTTCCTGACCTTTCAGAGCGTAAAGTCTATTGATATATCTTAAGCCTATCTGTAGGAAGGGAAATGAAAACCCACGACATTTTCTGGTATTTAGATGTTCTGATTTATGAACACGTTGATTCTACATTCTATTGAAGATAACCTACACCATTCCAAATGAGACACGTGCGCCCTGAGGATTGTGTTGAAATATTCAGTCCCAAACATTCTGGACCTTCTTGGAGGTGATGTATCTCTTGAATAATCGATTGGTTGCATGTCAAACAGATTCTTTTTCCATCAATTTCTGCGACATGAGGAAGTCTCCTTCAATCGCGTCTTTCAATGGCAATTTCTAGTTTCAATTAATTCTGTTCTCCATCGAGTCGCATCATATTTTGTGTATTGAATATAACATCACACGTAAAACGATTCAATCGGTAACGATTAGCTATTTTTTCAACAATTTTTATGATTCCAATGAGAACTTAACATATACAATTATTGCCAAATGACAATTCAGATACAAATGGATATGGTTGCTATATGTCATTCCAAACCAGAGCTATTCTGACCAAACCAAAGTTGCAGCTAGTCCATCTCCTCTTCAAGTATGGGTACTTTTCGTATGAACTTAGTGTCGGGATGGTATGCATGACTCAGAGTGAACATTTCATGTCACAAATGGAAAGTGTGAGTCCATATTTTTTCGTAATAAAAAAGCATTTATATGATATTATATTGGCCACAAATGGTTCACAGCAGGCTAATTAACATGTATCTATTTCCATATACAGAAATTTCAATTAACAATCAATCGACATTCCACCAATTGAGGTGTGAATTCGAGTAACGAGTATGTTTTGCGAATTGGTAGTTTTGCTAGACAGTGGTGGGAAGTCGATTGTGGTTCATTCTAAAATTCCATATGCAATATATATATCCAGAAATTCTCCAAGGAATATTGAAATTGATTGTTGTAACGCGAATGTGATACACTCTGTATAGATACTAAACATTTTTTGTAATGAAATGTGAGCATATTCAGTTACCTATAATATTGTTATTCAATGATTTTGTTCTATTTTTTGATATTTTTCGGAATTCTATCACCATTCAAAATATTCCACAAAAACTCATTCAAAACCTTTCAACATATGTGTGTTGAACACATATTTGTGGAAATGCCTCAATGACATCCATATCAATCATAACTACTTCAAGGAAATCATCAGTAAAGGACACTATTTTATGATCCACCCTGTATATTCCATGTATCTTCTGAGTGGACGATCGAGTTTGTTTTCCGGAATTTCAGGCTCTTGGATATATCAATAAGCAGGACTGGTGCAGTTTCATGGAAAATACATAATAGATATGTCACTTCAATTCAGGAGATGCTAATAAAATCAATCGCAATTGATAATGGTATCCTACAAAATATCTGAAAATGAATAAAATTCCACTACTAATTTTTTTAGAAATCACTGAAAAGTTTGCTATCTGTGAACTCACCCTGTATATCATCTGAACGTGCAGAAATCATTGTTCTCTATAGTGTATTCAAATCGGCCGTATGAACAATCGATGCATACTCGATTTGGTTTATATATTCAAAAAAGTTTCTTCACAATGGCCATTTCAAATTTTGTCAAATTTTACTTTAGCACCCTATATATAATCTGAACTGTTGAATTTAGAGCGGTGGTGCAATGGAGACATTTGATCAGGATAACGAGTTTTGCAATCGATAAAAAATTCGAGCAAATTCCTCGAAAGCCAATTTCCCATTGATGCGGTGCGAGGTTCTTTCAGCTCAATCGAATGTCGGAAAGTGTTCCAAAAATATTTTAAAAATTTTGAACCGGAAAGAATGATAGAACGAATGACATACGAACGGAACAAGTTGAATGAATGCTTGTAAAAAGGACTGTTTCTAGAAATAGCACATATCAATAACAACAATTGCGTCAATTTTAAAACATACTGTAATAATAAATGAAATTTATAGAAATATTCTGGCAACGCATGAATCCAGCATTAGGTAATGTGAATCCGGCCCTACACTACAACACAAAAAATTTGTCACTTGATACTCGTGATAAGGAATTTCGGCTGAACCACTACCTACAATATGAGAGATTGACATCGGTGTCCAACACACACGTTTCCATTGAACCGACGCTGTACCATAGTCTTATTGTTTCGAACAAAGACATCCTATATCTCAATTTACTCTTTGAATAATTTTTGTGGTTTCTACGGAAAAATCTCCCTTACATTTTCCTGACAACATTACACATATTACTTTTGAGGTGAATGAACTCAACAGTAACAGTGTATAGTGTTCATAAATATGTTTCTTCGGATGTGGTGTGGGAAAACAAACTCTCCGCTCCTTGTTCTATTTTTTTGTAGTTGGTTACCCCATATTGAACCACCATTTTTTCATGTAGCTTTTTCCTTTCATCAGTGAATTCTGTATTTATACAAAAAAATAAAAAATTCTTGCCCCATCAAAAGTATAATCATAATATTTTCATGTGTCCGACTTCTCGTGAGAACTGTAACAACATGAAGAACTGCTGGACGCGAGAACACAACATATTCCATGTAATCCTGAACTGGAATTTCCTGAACATATCCAGAGTAAATCTAACATGAACAACTCAATAATTTCCAATGCTGACAAAGGTAATGGTATTGTCATTTTGGAAGGAACAAACAGGTTATATCTCCGAAGGTGAAGAATTCCCAACCCCAGGAAAAATTTCTGATGTCACCAGAAATCCCTAAAAGACACTCCTAACTCAACCAGTATGATATTTCCTTCTCTCAACGAACAAATATCCAAACCACAAAAAATTAACCCACAAACACCCCTTCTTTATGGGTTACCCAAACAACACAAACCAGGCATTCTCATACACTCTGTAGTCTCCTATGTAGAATTTCCTGCATCTTCACTCTCGAAATAGCTCAACCTTATTCAACCCGCACTATAAAATTTTAAAAACACCAAATTCCTGAAAAATTCCTCAGATTTGACACTGAAAATACCTTACCAAAATATTGCCAAAAATTCCATCCTGGTATCCTGTGATGTCAACAATCTTTTCCCCAGTATCCCACGGGAAGAGGTCTCACTTCAAATTAGATACACATTATTCGACTGTGGTTTACGCACACACGAAGTCCTAAATCTTTGCATGCTTATCAATGTTGTGTTGAAGCACAACTCTTTTAAATTTTTTAGTAAATTTTCCGAAAACGATCGGGTCTTGCCAAGGGTTCAAACATCTCATTCTCTTGCAGAGGTCTCCATTTACCACTGAGAGAAAAAGATATTTGATGTCAAGATCTCACAAATCATATAATTTTTTGGAACCCTTATATAGACGATTGCACTGTTCTTTTTGATGGCTTTATATCCAAACATTATGAATTTTCCAAATAAATCAATAATTTACATAAGTCCATAGATTTCACTTTCGGAATGAAAAAAAATTGCCTTTTATCCTTTCTAGACTTACTCTCATAAGGAATGGAAATAATTCGAATTTGATATATATAGAAATTTTATAGCCACAGATATAGTAACTCCATACTCATATAACCACCCACATAATCAAAAACTTGATTCTATCCACAACCTTTTCCACATACTGTATACTTCACACCTTACCACAAAAAATTCGATAGAGAGATGGAAATCATCAGATACATAGCTTTCAACAATGGTTACCCGCAACATATAATTGAAAAAATCCAAAATCAACACCTGAACAAATATCTCAACCGGCAACTTCTTCCAGCACAACATCTTAAAAAAATTCACCGCTCACTCCCCTTCCTAGGTATATTTTCCATAGGTTAAGCCAATGGGAAATAACAAATTTGTTATGAAAACTTGAACAACCTGAATAAACATCTTTGTAATTCCACAGACAAACCAGATAAACTTGAGAGGTGTTTTCAAACTGAAATGTCCAGAATGCCCTGTAGTTTATGTGGGACAAACCGGTCTCAAATTCTAGGATCGAATCAAAGAACACGAACAGACACTCACATCAGTCAATCTTTTTTCACAAATCGCTTATTGGAATTTCGACCTTCAAACTTCGACAACAAACCATGTAGATCCAATCCACCTCTGCCCTGAAGGTTCCAAATCCTTGAAACACAAGAAGTCAAAAATTCTCTAGGTTTTAACTGTGTCAGTGACCAGACAAAATTTGATTGTTTGGTTTGTTCAGATGTGTTTCCTTTATTAGAAAACAACTATCATTATTTCAATTTTTCAAACTCAAGAATTCTACAATCACACATACTCATACCATTTCACCCTGTCTCTGCCAAAATGTCTTAAGTAAATAGGAATCAACTTCAAATTTTCTACTGTCATAGAACATAGCATGAATATCGAACTGTCATATCACTCATTACCATACTTCCATCGAATGTATTTTTCAATTCCTCCAAAAATGTTAAACACAACAACTAAAAAGGAAAAGTCCCCTTAAGAAGGTCCTCTTCATCATTCCTTTCAAGATTGTTACACTTTGCCATGTTTTTGTACTTTGTAAGTCACGGTCACACATTGTAATTTTTCAGATCCTGTACTACTACTGATGATGAGAATTGCAATTCCCGAAATGCACGCAGAACTTGTAAACTATGTAGTTTCATCCGAAAAGAATGACTCGGAGCTGAATATCCCTCTGCCAATCATAGGTTGAAAAAATTGAAGAAAACACGCATTTGTAGATTTTTCTTTTTCAATAATAAGAATGGAGTTATTGAGCAAAAAATTCACTTCAATATAAGTATTGGAAGCTCTCTACTCACTTTTCATAATGACTCTACCTTTACGAATACCCAGCAATGAAAACTTGGAGACAACTGATGTCGAGCACATATATTATCATTTAGAGATTGTCACAGAAACTTGGAGACAACTGATGTCAAGCACATATATTATCATTTAGAGATTGTCACAGAATATTTAGATGATGAGTGTCCAATTTGGTGGCCGGCTCGTTTTTCATATTCATCAATACGCGAATGTTATCTGTTGGTCATCTGGAAGATACTGTTTATACTACCCCCTTCTCTGATTCGGATGATATCACAAAATTGCACAAGTAACATTTTCACCACACTTATTCACTTCACACCTATATGCGCATTTCGATAACTAAGTTATCATCATCAGTAGGTCAACTACACTAAATAAATTGTACATTATCTTACAATTCACACCCGCTGTTGCTAATTGGGTTATTCTATACTTATTACTGCTCCTCGAGTCGCTAATGGGATCTAGATGATCCTATGGGGATCAAAGGAAACAGAGTTGGATACATAGGCCCATTATCCTCACACAACATTAATAAGCATGCAAAGATTTGGGACTTCGTGTGTGCGTAAACCACAGTCAAATAATGTGTATCTAATTTGAAGTAAGACCTCTTCCAGTGGGATACTGGGGAAGAGATTCTTGACATCACAGAATACCAGGATGGAATTTCTGGGAATATGTTGGTTAGGTCTTTTGAGTGTCAAATCTGAGGAATTTTCCAGGGATATGGGGTTTTTGCAATTTGATAGTGCGGGTTGAGTCAGGTTGAGCCATTTCGAAAGGTGAAGATGCAGGAGATTCTATGTAGGAGACTACAGAGCGTATGGGAATGCCTGGTTTGTGTAGTTTGGGTAACCCATAAAGTAGGGATGTTTGTGGGTTCATTTTCCGTAGTTTGGATTTTTGTTTTTGAAGAGAAGTGAGTATCATACTGGTGTTCAAAGTGTCTTTGAGGGAAGCTCGACATTTTTTGGTTTGATTTCTGGTGACTTCAGAAAATTCTGAGGTTTGGAATTTTTTAACTTTGGAGATATAATGTATTCCATCCAAGATGACAATAGCATTACACCTTCCTCAGCTTGGGAAATTATTAAGTTAGATTTACTATGGATATGTTTAAGAAATTTCAGTTCAGGATTATATGGCATATGTTGTGTTCTCACGTCCAGCAGTTCTTTATATTGTTACAATTTTTACGAGCAGTAAATGAAAATATTATGATTATAGTTTTGATGCCAACATTTCGGTAAGGGACGTCGCCTTCTTCAGGGCTAGAATAAATATTTTTTTGTATAAATACAGAATTCACTAAGAAAAGAAGAAAGGCACTTAAAAAATGGCACTACAATATGAGGTAACCAACTACAAGAAAATAGAACAAGGAACGGAGGGTTTGTTTTTCCACATCACATTCAGAAAAACATATTTAGGAACACTCTACCAACACACTAACGCATATAGGTGTGAAGTGAATGAGTGTGGTGAAGTGGTTACTTGTGCAATTTTGTGATTATGTGACACCACAGCGTCTAGCCAGTCTTCTTGGATGATATGAAAATCAGGAATATATTTGCGACATGTTCGAGAAAACTGAATCGACGATTTGAGGCAACATCCAATGGGCATCACGTTGAACAATTTGTATGCATTAGACCCACTACTCCACTGGAATGGTGTATCGAATCATGTTCCCTCGTTTTCATTCCTTCATTTCTGAATACAACGGTTTCAAAAAAATTAGGCGAAATCGTTTTTAAGTAAATAATATTATAGAAAAAACTAAATACAAAATTTTGACCACTTTTTAAACAGGCAATGAAATTTGAATGATTCTCATGTTTCCTAATGTATTCAGTAAGGTTTCTCCTACAATTACATACAAACAGGAATCGTATATTTGGTATCTTTGAAAAGATTTAATCTCAAAACCGGAAAAACTTTGACAGAATTCAACGTAGGATCTGGATATGTTATGATATCCAGATTGTTATTTGAAGAGTTTTTCTTTATATTTCTGAATAGAATGCTATGGAAGCAGCTGATCTGTGACAAAGGTACAAGCCATATATGTCAGATGTCAGAACATCAATCATTCGTTAGCAATAGTTTGTGAAATCTACTTCTTACGATTGGACGCACCTTCGAATTTTTCGTTATATTGATGATATTTTCACAGCTTCTCCCCAACATAGTAAGAAGGAAGTATGGGTTGCCATTGATTCTCATGAGTTCACTCTTAGAAAACAATTGCATCTCATTTGTAGACATATTAGTAAGAAATCAATGTGGTACTCTGTCCTGCAACTGATATATGAAATCTTGTGATTGGAGCAAAATTCTCAACTTTTTTCTATGAAATATCAACCACTCAACGTCTGAAATATCGACTTCCCTTACATCGACGATTGAATAAAATACATATTACTCCACAACCAATAACTTAGGGCCTTTGATTGAAAAATAATTATTCCCGAAACATATAATAAACACATTCTGCAATATTTCATTTGACCTGTGGTAGAAGTCCATTGTATCTCGAAGTGGAGTGGTATAATTTTATGAAGAAGAAAAACTCGAAGTCGTCTCCACAATATAATATTAACAATCGATTAGATAAAAACCATCGATTAGGTGAACATGTTCCGAACCTCTATAGGTTCATTATCAGCGGATAATAAAAGTTTTCTACAATAAAAGAAGAATAAAGACTTAATTACATAGGTAGTGTGATACAATGAGTGCTACTTACATGGAGATGGAAAAATATTTTGTAGGTTAACGATATAAAATCATTTTAAGTCCAATGATCATAATTTGGACCATATGGAAAATTGGGAGTTCGCCTTCATTTATTAGAAAGAACATATTGCTGTTGATTGGTTGGTTGGTTGGTTGGTTTAAGGCTGACGAGCCAGAGACAGGGTTGGCACTTAGCTTCCCTTGACACTGCGACCAGCTGGGGTCTATTGTATCACTCTGTCGTCAGTGGTTCCTCATTCAAACAGGTTTGTGCCCCTAACTAGGTCTAGAAGCCCGTTGATAAGGTTCTTCGGACTCATGCCCGTTTCCGGGCCGATCTTTCCAAAGATTCTGTGTCGCCCACCACTTAGGGCGTCACAGTCGAAGATTGAAAGACAAGAGTTAGACCCGAGGCCTCCTCTTGTCTCTTGATGACAAGCCATTCTTCAGTATCTATCCCCATGTCCTGGGTTTTGATGAGCTGAAGAATCTTTTTGGTTTCCATTTTACCAAATGGCTTTGGAATCCACTCTGTTTCCGGGAGTTTCTCAGTAGGTGTTCGACCATCTGCTGATCCCTCCTCGGTTGGGTTTACGGTTTCTGGTGCCGAGTGTGATTCAACTGGAATCTCCTCGACTTCCATACCCGCTATCGGTGTTGGGTCTTCTTCAACTGGAATTCTCCTCGGCACGGGTCGCTTGACGCCTTGGATTAAGCCATGTTGTGGTGGCATTTGGTTTGAGATTGACTTAGAGATCCGCAGGTTTTGACCATTTCTGGTCATTCCCACTGGATTTTCCTTGTCAACCCCGTTATCCAGCGATACCACTTGGAGGTAGCCACCTAAGTTTCCGCAACCCATCTTCATCTCTCGTAGGAGGTGAACATGTGTTGACGCAAACTACTCGCCTTGCTGTTGATTACTTCTACACGTTATGATGTTATACATTATTGACGATTGGAGATTGGGACACAAGCAATCAACATATAAATAGAAATAGAACAACTATGGAACTCGAAGTAAGTCATATGTCCTGAAGTCGAAGAAAAATAAAAAAAAAATCGTCAAGGATGTAGATGCACCAATTTATTGACGAGAAGAATACATATTACTATTGAGAAACAAACAAGAAACCGATTTTCAATTCTTATATATCTATATTATTATAAAGAGTTCAATGTGCTTCTTCATTTCAATGCGTATTAATAATCCTGACAGAATTAAGAATATGTGAGTGACATGTTCGAGAAAACTCAATCGACGATTTGAGGCAACATCCAATGGGCATCACGTTGAACAATTCGTATTCATTAGACCATTACTCCAATGAAATGATGTTCCCTTGTTTTTATTCCTTCATTTCTGAATACAATGGTTTCAATTAAAATCATGCGAATTTGAGTGAATACTTTTATAGAAAGAACGAGGAACCAAATTTTGACCATCATTTGAACAGCCAATAAAATTTGAATGATTTCCATGTCATCTAATCTATTCAGTGAGGTATTTCCTACAAGTACATACAAACAGAATTCGTATACAGTATCGGAAAGTATTTATTTTGGGTATGGTGGTTTCATGAGAGAGCATTACAATTTCTCCTCGACCCGCTCGAGGAAGGGATATCGACGTCACGACACAGATATAGGAGAGTCAGGGCGGTGACGGTCAGCTCAGAGCATCAGTATCATACCAGCAGCAGTCGGGAGAATGTATGCGCTGCAATGAAGAAGAATTATTGACGATAATTTCACATCAGATAATTTGAACAAATCAAACTGAATCATTGATTCAATTTAATCTGTCGGACACGACAGGTAGTTCAAAATATCTTTGGTGCCGTGGTGGCCTCGTAAACAAAAGGAAATTCTTGAACAAAAACAAACGATATTTCTGTAGTACAATAAAAACAAAACACTTATTTCTAACAGAAAAACAATTATTTCTTGAATGGAGAGGAAAAAAATATTTACAAGAAAAGACAAACCAAATTAAATATTTTGTGTACGGAATTATTTTATCAAATGTTTGAACAAACCACCATTTTGGACCGAACAATGGCCGAATCTATTGTACAATTCTGTTCTGGTAGCCGCAAGGGTAACTGGTGTTACCTGAGCACACAACTGAATAATTTTTGCCCTCAGTTCATCTAAATTGGTGGTACGTTCGAACTCATGCCGATATACCACCGATTTTAACATGCCCCAGAAATAAAAATCGAGAGGTGCTACATCTGGTGATCGAAGTGGCCAGTTGATTGTACCTCGCGTACAAATAAACCGATCGGGAAATAATTGATTAAAAAATATAACCACCGTGCCTGCATTGTGGGCAGGACAACCATCATGTTGAAACCACACCTCGTTAAAGTAAATCGGAAGAGCGCGAACTGCAGGAATGATTTGGTTTTGCAAAAGTTGCAAATATTTTGCTGCATTTGAGTTCCCTTCATTGAAAAATAGGCCTATGACGTGATCGCCTAAAAGTCCCGTCCACACATCTAATTTGCTTGGGTACTGTGTCCTCACAGCAATACTCAAATGTTTATTTTCACGAGACCAATAATGTTCTACGGATGGGTTGCGTTTTCGATGAATTGAGAAGGACGATTCATCGGTAAATAACACCTTTTTTAGAAATTCATCATTTACACGAAATGCCCTATTGCATTTTTCGACCATCGTTTCACAAAACTCCATACGTCTGAAATGGTCTCCAGGCAAAAGTTCTTGTGTGGTCTTTACTTCGAAACAATGACAACCGTTTCTCTTCAAAATATTCCTAACAGTTTTTTCATTCAAATTCACTTCATCGGCGATCTGTCTACTCGAACAAAATGTCGTTTCTGCCAATGCACACACTTGTGTTTCTCTTATTTCCCGTTCTTTGGGTATTTGTCTAGGATGCGGTGATGGATTTGTGGGACAACATTTTTTGCAATGTGCTGCCACATACCCATGATTCTGAAATTTATTAATAATTGAAAGGACAGTCGCTTTCGTAGGTACAGGTCTATCTGCAAAAGCCACTATGAATGGATTTCTAGTATCTTGTACAGAATTACCCCCGAAGTACCACTTAACGATCTGTATTTTCTCTGCGGTTGTGTGAATAGGCGGCATGTTTCAAAAGGTAATAATTGTCACGGTCTTTTGTTTTTGCAACCACGGCCTCGGCATAAATGAGTCGCTGTACGCTGTGACACATTGCCACGTGGTTAGTTAATGCGTCGGGTGGGGTAATTGGAGGGGCGCACAGCAGTGCGTCTCTCTTGTTTATGTGGTATTATTATATAATTGCGTTCCTTGTTGCTCGTGTAGATTTCTGTCTTTACCCCAGATAAATTGTTTCCGATACTGTATATGGTATTGGGGTAACTCGAGACCCTTTTGTACTTTGAAGGGAAGTTTACGACATACCTAAAATAACTGAATTTTGAAAAGCTATTTCAAAACATTAGTCGTATATGCTTTGTTAATAGGATATTGCGTTTTATTTTGTCATAATTAGTTTTTTAAAGAAATTTCCAAGTGTGTCTCAAGTTACCCAATAGAATGGGGTAACTTGAGATAGCTGTATAAAATCATTGAACGTCTCAAATTATGCATTTTTGGGGTAACTTGGGACACTGAAAATATTAATAGAAAGTGTTATGTTAACGTGAGACAATGAAAATATTTTTGGGGTCAATAAAAACACAAATAACCCAAGAAATCTACTCAATAATGATTGATTATAGTCATTTAGCTTCAGCTAATTGCTTTCATTTCTGGTACTGAAAAAATGCCTTTTTTTCAAGCGCTGTAGGAGGCTTAATGCCACCTACAATATCCTGCCAACAATAATACAGTTCCTCCTTATGTTCAGGCCATTTTCAGTTTTCGCGTAATGTTTTAGTCACTGCACTTATTGTTGCGCCTTTATCGTCAAGCTTATCAATGACCCCAGGATAAAAATTTGAATCATAACAAACCATAACAAAACTTCCAACCTGTTTAGTCATTGGCTGCAGAGTAGGACGAGGGTAAATACTCTCTTGGTTATTGTCTTCAATATTGTCGTCAATATTGTCTTCGATATGGTCTTCAATATTCTTAATCTGGTTTGCTCGAAACGCAACTGTCTTCGTCACTTTCACTAGACTCGAGTACTTTACGTGTCTCCTGCCTTTTATTGGATAGTTTTCCTTTATTTATGACAGTTTGATCTTCCACTAATTGTTTCCTTTTCTTTTTTTCTCGCTTTGGGTTGTCTTCCAAAATAACGATATCTTTTTCACAGATTCCTCTACCAGCAGAAACATTCAATTTTTTTTTTTACTGTTTTCCTAAACCATCCGTCTCTTTCCTCCTACATCCTTCACCCAGGCAGTATTGTCATTTATTTTGCCTTCTTCCACTGCCTCTTCACCTGGAAGTCTCTTCAATACCTCTTCTCGATTTAGTATAATTAATCCTGCTCCTTTACTCATCACTTTTTCTGCAATATTTTCTTTTCCAATGGCCTCCAGAATTTTTTTTAACAAACGAGAAAATGTATGTTTTGAAATAGTTCCACGATTTTCTGCTTTCCATGAATCTAAAGTTTCACGCCACTTAATTTTTAGTGGACGGAAAAATGCTACATCTAACGGCTGAGTGAGTCCAGTGCTGTTTGGAGGAAGTAGAATGAAGATTATTATATATGGGGTTATATGACTCGCTAAATTATCCCCAATCATAACTTTCTTCCCTTCTTTATCTTGCTTCATGAAATAGGCTATTTTTCGAAACCAGTCTTCCAATATCTCCAAAGTGAACCATCCACTCTTATTCCTATTATAAACTGTCCCCTTAGGGCCATGTTCGGTCCAGATATTGAAAAGATTCCCAGCTTCATATGTTACATATGGGGGGAGAAGTGTGCCATTCCCGGCTGCGGCAAACATTACAGAAGTGCTCGACTTTGAAGAGTCAATAATCCTTTCAGGATGTCGACACCCTCTTCTAACAACAATTTTTCCACGGCCAGGGTCGTCTGTAATATTTGTTTCGTCATGATTGATGACAGAATGAGAAAGAATTCCCTCCATTGACTGGTTTAACTCATCAAAGTACAGATTTATAGCGTTATGATCGACTTTGGCTCGAGCTCCCTTTATGTTTTGGCACATTTTATGACCGAAAGTATTCTGGTGACGCTTCAAGGAAGACATAACAGAACCTGGACCTGGCATGTTGTTTTTTAATTCTATATTCATTTCTTCCGGAACGGTCAAGGAAGGCTTTAACAATGAGTCTAATATCGTATAGTGTGAGGGAAAATCCCCACTCACCTGCTGAACATAGACACATTACTAATGCATTTTGGTCAACTTCATTCAAAACAAATGGTCTGCCGACCTTTCCTGTGTTTTCCCTTTTATTGCTCTATTGATAGAGCATCGTGGTATACCAAGCTGTTCTGCCGCTTTTCTCAAAGAAAGTCCAGACCTGACAGCTTCCACTGCTTTAACAAGTCGCTCATTCGAGAAATTTCGGTATTTACGAGATTCCAAAACTTTTTTTGGGTTTCGAACCATAACTGACCTGAAACAATAAAAAACTGGTAGGTAGGTAGGTTGGTACCAAGATTTTATGGTACATAATTTGTAGTGGGGTAACTTGAGACAGTTGTCTCAAGTTACGCCATTGAGGTCAGGTTGAGAATTTATATCTTATAGCAACCATGAATTTGGCAACGCCGCAAAGAAATCTATGATATATCATACCGAATATTAGATGTTAGCTTTCCTATAATAATTACTTGTTTTCAGATATTAATAATAAAATTATAATATAAGTTATGTAATGTATGAAATTTGACAGATTCAAAGTTGAAGTTTAGTGAAAAATGATGAACTTCCCTCAGATGAGATAAAATAATTTATAGATTATCGGTTAATAACAACACCTTCCACACCTCTTGCGAACAAAACAATATCACCAATGTCAATTGGGTTGCCAAAATTACGAACAATATTGGTGTCTGCAAATTGTCTCAAGTAACCCCATCGTCTCAAGTTAGCCCAAATTACGGTTTCTTCAAGAAGTTTCAATCTCAAAACCGGAAGAAACTCAACATTGCCGTTATAATCAGCTATCATTATTTCATTGATGTATATAATTACTGAATTATTTTCAATATATGTCAAACTGTTTATCTCCTTTGAAATTCCATATTTATTACCCAATCATTTGAAATTTTGATATTATAGACTGACTAATAAATATTCCAATCGAATTCAGTATTTCAATGGAACAATAATAACTGAGAACGGTTGGAGTTGGGTTAGAAGATAATCATATAATTTTTTCACGATCTTTTTTTCTTTTAGTTCCATGTGCGCTATTCCTGAAATTCCACGGAATATGAGTTCTTCCCCTTCATGTAGATGAGTCGGTTGGAAACAAATAGCAATAGTCAACAAAATTAAAGCAGGTCCAAAAAAATGGTACAAACTACATTCATTATTCTTGATAACGATGAACAGATCATATACATGTATTTTGACCAGTTCCCTTAGTGTAGAATGGTGTGTGTGCGTTACTTCAGTTATCGGAGAGTTGTACATAGAATACATATTTATTCTTATTCCACCCTGAAGAAAGTGATATTGTCACGGAAGGCATAGTTTGAATCAGAGTCAATATATTACCATTATTATTTTCAACTTTTGTTCCAATTTAGATAATGTTAGTTGTGCACTATTCCCCATTATACGTTTCATAACATCGAGTTGATTCAAACAATCACGATTGTAAACAAAACTCCACATACCAACGGAAAGATTGATTTGGATCCGGCTAGAAGACGGTTCTCGAAACGGTTGCAGTGTGGCAACAGGGTGTCCACTTTGGACGTCCCAGAATGTTTAATCATTGAGAATTTGATAATGTAGGTAAACCATATTTTTTTGTATTTGTCCCCCTCACAATTGTTGCTCTTATATTCATTATATTTTGTTATCTTTGTTTTTTATTCCGCTTTTCATTGAACTCTCTCAGCAAAACTCAAACACAGTCATGGTAGCAACCCTACCACGTGACAATATATATACAGCTCTAAATGTCGTGAGAACAAATTCGATGGGATTGTTCAAGTTTTCCCTCATATCTCATTTCCACGGAATGTCGCTTTGAAATATGATGTCCGGAAAGGGACTTCGAAATACTCGGTGGAATCCGGAATCTCATATTTTTTAAGGGATTGAATCATTTTTCATAACCCTCATGTTCGTTTGAGAAAAGTAGAGGCGCAGTAAAGTAAATTTGTACGAGGTTATTTTCGAACACATCTGTTCCATTGTTCTTGGTTTTATACATGATTTACAACATATTACACATGAGGTTACAGTACAATTTACAAGTTCAAAGTGTACGTGAGGATGTTTGCGACCAAATTGGCATCGAGAGTGGATTATGAAGGTGAGGGATTTCTTCTGCCATATTATAATCCGTTCGCTATGAAGAAATACTAAAATAAGTTCAACAATAAGTATATCCGTAACAATGGAGTGTCATTGCAATTAATACATGGGGATCATGATATCATATCCGTCAAAACTTCTGAATATTGTTTCTATAATATATTTTATATATCATGATATATTTGATGAATTGATTGGAAACCATTGTGAATTGGGGGCATCACTACCTGCAGTAAGTGCGGGTTTTCTCAGTTCAAAATACTTTTTTTTGTGAAGAGTCAATTGTTTATTCCGCAAGAATATTTGTCAGCTGTAATGGATCGTAGAACAAACTGCTGGTCAGTTCAATATTCTTTGAAATATATTCCATCATTTGATATGAAAATATGTTTTCTGTTGGATATACGTCCTTATGTTATTTTTATTCAATTTATTTCAATAAATCGATTCGAAAGCTTATTGCGCAGGATATATGTGACCAAACTGAATACATCTTGCGGCAAGCTTCTCATATAAGAACAGAATAACATTCGTCACACTTTTAGTTCATTAAAATGAAAGTTTCTCAAAGGAAGAAGTTTTCGATATTTTTCATATTTATTTACAAGAATTGGAGTGAGTTCGTTTTCTGAATTTATCCGTCTAGGAATCGTAGTCACGACGTTCGACAATTCATGTGCAGAGAATTCCTAACCTTTGATCACAAAAAACCAATAATTATAGAACACATTCGCCATCTTTGAGCAATCAACCGAATTCATAAATAAAATAGCTGATCTTAAAAACCCCCAAATACCAAATTTGAATAGATTCTAACCATATATCATGAAACTTGTTCGCCATCTTCAATTGTAGAATTTTGTCATAAAAAAAACATAATCTCCAACCTTACAAATTCGTGAATACCAATTTCCAAATGAATTGAACAATCATTGAACCTATTCGCGATATTGGAGCTGGCATCTTGACGAAAACTTCTCCACCCATCAAAAATAACCAGATACCAATATGATTCAATTTCGACCCTAGTTCACACATGAAGCATTTTGAAGCAGTAGTTATGCATTTTCCTTATATCAACTTGTCAAATTAGATTATCACAAAAACTACATATATTTGTCAAATTTCGAGGTAATCGTGTGAATTCCAGTTGCAAGATTGGACCCATGTTAGTCAACCCAAAAAAAAAACATTTTAGAGAATCCACGAAAGAGAAACTTCGTTTGATCTGATACCTACTGACATATGAACAAAACTGATAAGAAGGTAATATTACCTTCATCCGAAAAAACCGTATGAACAAGCAATAATTATGATTGAGATGAAATCAGATTTGGGATGATCAAAATTCGGTCATTGGGAAAGTGCATAAAAAGAAATGATTCCAATTCTCGAAGTTATAACCCTTTGAATATCGCGAATGTGGTGCCAAGCGGCCTTTTCAATGAAAAAAATTGTTTATTCAAATAAGCTAACGTTTGTCAGCTGGTTTTATTATTTCCAACGTAAAATGACTTTCCGTGAATTTGGCTGAATGTTGTGGTTTTGATGAGATGATCAGAAGTGTCGATGGCCACAAAGCTCGAAAATGGTCAGTTTTCGAGATATAAAGCTTTAAAAATTGATTTTTTCAATTTTTTGCGGTATTTGCTCATTAATCGGAGACCTCTCATTTCTGGTTGGGATGGATTTTGGATGTTTGGCGCCCAGAACCCGATTGAAAAATGGCCTTCCCCAGTTATATTAGGCACCGCCATCGATAATTTTTCATACACTGCTCCACACTGGCTATGAAATGAGATACAAGTCCAAGATCTTCCATACATCTTTTCAATCCACAAGATAACGCCAGAATAATTCGATAAACGATATATTTTGGGTATTTTTTTGAAAAGAGACTATAATAATTGAATCCGAATATATCTGATGTCCCATAATATCAAATATGTTTTCCAAAATGTTCATAACGAGCCTTAGCGAGCTGTAATGGGGGAAAATGGAAGAATCATAATCATATATCCTCAGAGATAACAATTGTGATCACTATCGATGTTATTAACATATGATTTGTGATTTGTTTCTCACAGATCTCGATAATCTGACAATGGGGTGCTAAGACATTTTCCTCAGAACGGCTAGAAATGGATGATAGCATCTCACAGACAAATGAATCCGTGAAAATGTCTGCATTATTGATACCCTATAGTACTTTCCAGGTAGAATGGGAAAGTCTGGGTGTTGGAAGCAAACTATGAATGGAACTCTCGATATTCACCCCCGAATTCTTGAAAATACTATATTATTTCTATAATATGATCGTTGACAAAATGAATGAGTAGATCAGCAAAAACAATATATGAGAGTAACATTCATAATAATAATAACACTAATAACATCAATGATACTGAACAAAAAATAATTATAAACTATCTTAGCAATCGCAACAAATCATTTGAAATATTATGAATCAAATCGAGGGCAAAATGAATTATTTGTTAACATAAAACTATATCAACGAACGTAACACAATCATAAATCATCTTAACAATATAAAGGAAAAATCAAGCCCCTTACGCCATGTCAACTCGAATCCAAGTACTCGATCGTTGGTTGGGTGGAGAGTACCTCATTCATTTATCATCATATCATTGGGTTTATTCTATTGGCGGCATCGAGCACATGGCTCAAATAATGGATATTTGACTCCTTGGTTATGGTGAGCATAACCAAGAAACCATAAAACGCTAGCAACGTGAGCACAGCATCCGACGGTCCTGGCACCCGATTCGCATGTGAAATAATATCTCTACATTTTCGTCGTTGGTGTACACAATCCAGAGCTGATACTTTCCTGCATTCCGGAATCTGGAATGACTATTACTCTCAAAAATCCAGGTTCCTCAAGTAACTCATCAAATTGGAATATTTCCTACTGTTCTCTCTGGAGTTTATCTTGTTCATAAGATGGTGCCAAATTAACCTGGTTAACACCGATAGTTAGATCTCTTAGAGAGTCCATTTTTATTCTTGGGAACTGTGGCACCCGATGTTGATCCATGGATATCCATCTTCCATTCCTCAAATGAAGCCGATCCACCTCAACCCGAGCTTGCACAACATTGGGCAATCGTGATCACTGAAGCAATTCCTCTGCGACCTGTTCATTTCCTCCTTCCATGATGATTAGCGGACGATATTCTTTGATGAGTGCTCCAGCTATTCGGTGAAATTTTCCAAGATGTACACATGTGGCATATTGATTGTTTTAAAAGAAACTGAAACATACTCTCCATGTGGCCATTTCGGGATTCCACTATCCATCTGCATTTTTTTAACAAAATGGATTTATAGGCTTCGTCCGTACCGAGTTGATTTTGTCCTCTTGCTACGTCAAAAGCCATGCATCTCATAATCTTATAGTGTATACCTATTGAATGTAATGGGTTCTCTCCATCATCGCGGAGAAGATGCATTCGACGCGGAACAAATCCTACATTATCTATTTGGCATTCAACTCGATTTTGATAACTTGATAATCGACGTGCTATGAGAATCAAAGTCGTCGTGAATTGAAATGAAACAATTGCCAAAACTGTCATATCAAAATATCTGTCAATTTCTTCAGTCATCAATACTGATCCTGAGAACTCAAAGTGATACACATTGATATCATGGCATATTTAAATCGAACTGAATGCGTCATCTATAATGTGAGACTTGCTCCTGGCCGAATGCAGCTTCTAAGGGGTAAAAAAAATTAATTTAAACTGGAAATTGCGATTTAAAGACGTGATATGCAAAGTTATCCTCCAATTTTTCTGACAAATCAAACAAGGATCTGTCTCAATTATAATAGATCAGTCCTGACCAAAATCACGCTCATTGAATAAGATCCAGTTCGCATTAGTTTAAACGTTTTATCGTAAACAACAAGCAATTCTTGTATAATTTGTAATTGAGTTGTGAATATTCAAAGGATATCGAATGAATGTAGAGTTGATATATTTATTCCGAAGAATATTTATGTACCAGATGAACACAGTTTCAACTATACAGATTTTCAATGTCTAGCACCAGTAACCAATAATAAATTCTAGGAATTGTTTGAATTTTGTGATTCTGTTCATGAAGAAACATCTTTCAGGTACATCAGTGAGAAAGATACCTTGTTATTTTGGTGCAAACTGAAAGAGGGAGTTTTTGAAAGTGATCTTCGGATATTCAAGCCGTGAGTCTGGCCATTGCCACAGTAAAAAAGTCCCTTATGGGGTGATTCGTCCCCCAAAACATTGGTTTGAGATCAATTACAAGAAATGACTTCATAGCAGCATGTCACCCAATTTGCGAATACGCTGTATAACTCATACCCAAATATACCTAGGGCTATTGTAGGCATTGACGGAACTTACTCTTGTATACCTGAAAGCAGAAACTTTCGCATCTTGCGACAATCCTATTTCGTGCACGTAGGACGTCATTTGGTTAAACCTGCTCTGATTATCGCCCCGGATGATTTCATTCCGGAAATACACGGCCCATATTTCTCAGACCATCATGATAACGATGCGGAGATGTAACGCTATGAGTTCGAAGACGATAGGGAATGGTTTCAGGACGGTGATATTTGTTTTTTTTGAATAGCGGTTACCGCGACCTAACACTCTTGCTCGATAACATAGGTATACACTATGAGATGCCTCTCAACCTAGCAAGAGGACAAACTCAACTTAGTACGGAAGAAGCCGATAAATTCACATTGGTAACAAAGAGCAGATGGATAGTGGAATCCCGAAATGGTCACATAAAGAGTAAGAGCAATCATCAATAAATATCGTCCGATAATCATCATGGAAGGAGCAAATGAACAGGTCGCAGAGAAATTGTTTCAGAGATCACGATTGCCCAATGTTGTGCAAGCTCGGGTAGATGTGGATCGGCTTCATTTGAGGACTGGAAGATGGATACCCTTGAATCAACAGCAGGTGCCACAGTTTCCAATAATAAGTATGGACTATATAAGAGACCTAACTATCGGTGGTAACCACGTTCATTCAGCAACATCCAATGTACAGGATGAACTCCAGAGAGAACAGCAGAAAATATTATCACTCGATGAGTTACTTGAGGAACCTGGATTTTTGGGAGTGAGAGTTCATTCCAGATTTCGGAATGCAGCAAAGTATCAGCATTGGATTGTGTACACTAACGATGAAAATGAAGAGTCAATACAGGGATATTATTGCACATGCAAATCGGGTGCTAGAACCGTCGGATGCTGTGCTCATGTTGCTAGCGTTTTATGATTTCTTCGTTATGCTCGCCATAACCAGGGATTCAAATATCCAAATACCAATTCAGTAAGCCATGTGCTCGATGCCGCCAATAGAATGATATTATGATAAATGAATAACCCAACCAACGATCGAGTACATAGATAGGAGTTGACATGGCGTGAGAGGCTTGATTTGCCCTTCATATTGACAAGTTTCATAATTCATTTTGCCCTCGATTTGATTCTAAATATTTCAAATGAATTTTTGCGATTGCAAAGATAGTTTATAATTGTTTCCTGTTCATTATCATTATTGTTATTATTTTTATGAATGTTACTTCCATTATTATATTGCTTCTGATTATTCTACTTATTCATTTTGCCAACTATCATATTAATAGATAGTATTTATTCGTATGTGTGAACTTTAATGCAACATTTATTAAAAAATTTCAAGAATTCGGGGGTAAATATCGAAAGTTCCATTCCAGAGGTTGGAACTCACAGAACATAAAATGAAAAAAAAAATAATATTGTTATAGTCGGTATCCCAGAAGAGAAAAAGCCACTCTCTTACTTCCAAGACGTCGCTGAACAAAAATTAGAAAGTCAACTGGGAGAAAACGAAATAAACAATATAAATAGAATAGGAGTGAAGTCAGATAAGAAACCTGAACCAGTGCTACTAGATCCTACAAGGAACATCAAGAAAGTTGAAATTTTAAAAAACGTTGCAAAATTCAAGAGAATTGGATATCGATCACGAACGATCTCACGGAAGAAGACAGACTAGAACGGGAATTCTTGTATAAACATTTAAAAATAGCGAAAAAAAATGATCAAGCAGAAATCTAAGCACACAAATTGATAGTAAACGGCGAGGTATTTACTTATCAACAACTCAAATCAAAAGGGGAGGAAGAAGAATCAAATGAGAATAAAAATACACAACCAAATTCGAAACACATCAAATTTACCGTCGAAGAAACAGCTTTGAAAGGAGGACCCATAATAACCTATACAAATGCGAAGAAAAACAAATAATCACATTGCGAATTGTTATTAGATTCAAATTATATATACGAACCCATCATTTCAAATCAGTCATAATTTTATGTATGTATGTTATTTTTTAAGGAGATAATTTCGTACCGCACTGGAATAACATGAATGTAACAAGTACGACACGATGAAAATACACAAGGTGAGCGATATACAGGAATTTAATATCGTCACGAGGGGTTTCAATAATAAATCATTCAGAGTCGTTCACACGAATATTCGAAGTATTGCGAAAAACATAGATGAAATAAATGTTGTTTTGGAACATTTCAATGGAGAAGTCGATGTGAGTGCACTCACAGAAACATGGAAAATTCCGAACGTTAAATTATATGAAACACAGGGATATAAACTATTTTATATTCAGAGAGATCTGAACCAGATCGATGGTGTAGTTGTTTACTTACGAGCAGAATATGATTGCCTGACTACCGTAGACAATATAGGGAATATTTAAGTTTTGAAGACGTTGTTGAATCTGAATAACTCAAAAACCAGAATAAAATTAATTGTTATCTACAGATCCCCATCTACTTGCCCCTACCAATAGGATATAGACTTATCAAACTATCTAGAAAATCAGCAACATGAACAAAATATTGAAACAACTATGATATTTGGAGACATAAATATTAATATCCTTTCAGACGTCAATTTTCCGCAACAATATTTGAATATAATGAGTATAAACGGTTATAGTTCATACATTAATGAGAATACAAGAGTGAGTGAAATTAGTAGTTCTTGCATCGTTCATTTATTCACCAAAACAAAAATTGATTCAAAATACTTTATACCTCATATTTACGAAACAGAAACCACAGATCACTATTTCACAACGATAAATATGAAACTCAGTACAAACAAAGATAATTTAGAATCGCAAAATGAGCACAGAAAATTAAAGACCTATTTGGATTACATATAATCAAAAGAAGAACTCAATAACGAAAACTGGGATCGCCTCACAACAGTCCATGAAGTTAAAGAAATCACTGAAATAATAATAAAGAAAATCAAGTCCACTCCAGGAAAGCACACGAAAATTGTTGAATTAAAGTACTTGGATAACAAAGGCAATCACTGTATCGGTGAACAAAAAGAACCAACTATGTAAACAAGCAAAACGTATCCAAAATAATGAAGACATTCAGAAAACCTATTAAAAAATATAGGAACAAGCTGAACCTACTAATAAAGAATACAAAGAAGGAATATTCCAATGAAGAGATACAGAGGAAAAAAGTATCTTCAAAAGGCCTGTGGGAAGCCGTAAAAAAATGTGTAACGAAAATAAAAACCATCATAATA